>CM071610.1:20796468-20983968 GCA_036365135.1 Miichthys miiuy | reverse complement strand
TGGTGAAATAAATACTTGCCAACAATAACAACACTTTTCATGGGACTCACAGCAGAACAGTCAAGCCAGAAAAAATCTTTCTCATAAATGTCAGCGGCCTTGCTAATTTCTGCCAAGTGAACCACAGATGACATATTGTGTTGTATGAGAATTTTAAGTTTTCATGAGTGTCAGAATCACCAGAAGCTAGAGCCCATACGCTGCATATGTATGAGGCGTCAGGGGGGGAAAATTAAACCATTATTCTTCCGCTTGTTGCAACACTGCCAGCAACAAATACATTCTGGAAGTCAAAGTGCCAATTTCCAGTGACACAAAGTGAGCAGCGACTTATCTCCTGCTGACAGCTTTTTGTGTGGGCTTCTGTGTCTAAATTGAGCCATTGCGGTTAGCCTTTAGCCACAGGAGAGGAGGGAGGAGACGGGCGAATGTATGAAAAGCAGCAGGTTGTGACTGTTCACATTCAAAATGATTCAACCTTCATCTAAAAAGGTTGAAAATGTGAGACATAGTTCATTACAGATAAGGAAAGTCTCGCTGAAGGCGAGCGTTGGAGTGAAATGTGGTACAAGTACGGCAGCGGCAGCAGCAGCAGTTCATCGGAGGACGTATTCATGCTCAAAACACATTTGTGCTCACAGAATTGAGGGACAAAGCACGTCAGGTTGAGTCAGAGCTCTTTGTTGATTTTATTTCACAAACGAGTTCATCACAAAGCTCAGAGGAGAGAATAGAGAGGGTGAAGAGGCGGATGGTAAAACAAAGGAATTTATAGTTCAGCACAGGATTTAGCCCACTGTTTGTCGTAGCAGCACTAAATGGAAGTGTCATGACTGCATCAAATACTCAAAGTAATCACATTTAGATTATTTAATTAATCCTCTACAACATACTGTTGCAGCGCACAATATTGCAATATTGCTTTATGAAGTGCTGTACTTGAGGTGGTCGTGCATGCAGAGTCCCAAAATATAGACTGTACAGTATGTAAGATGTTGATCGTGGGTGAATGAAGCCTGGGTGCTTTAACAAGCAATCTGTAACGGCACCCATCTGTTAGGCAAAGCAGCCATGCTGTTAATTATGCAGAACTTTAAGCCTTGATTGAAGGGGTTAATGAGTTAAAATGAAATATAGACTCAGTACAGCTGTCATGAAAGGGGAAATTAGCTATAGAGACCAAAACAGTTTTTTGTACCAGGCTGTAAACATGTTTATTTCTGCTGTGAAGTTGGACATTTTAACATAGGGGCTTATGGAGGTTGACTCGCACTGTAGCCAGCCTCAAGTGGCCGTTTGAGTAACTGCAGTTTCTGGCGAGCCTATTGCTGGCACATAGGCTTCTCTTCAGATTTATTTCCTGAAAAAAGGTTGATTTCTCTAATAAGTAGCTGTGCAATAAGCAACAATGATCGGCTCCTTGTACATTATCCCTTACATATAATACAATACTATAAAATGAGAATCATCAATAAAACATTATATAAAATGTTATATAAAACGCAAATACGATAATGTGTAACTCTGTTCAACAACAAAAGAGGGAACATTTTAAAGTCTTTTAGGGACTCGATGTCCTTGGTGGACGACATGTGGCTTTTCACACTTTCTCCTTAGTATTTAAAAAATATTCAACAGTGAACCTCAGGTTGTGATTTTCACTTCCAAAACTGATTTGTAGTTTTAATTCAGTCTTATCCCCCTTTTCAGAGCAGACACACTCTGAATAGAAGCACTCTCCAACCACAAAATCATTTCCTGTTTTGAAACCCTTTTGGCTGAATTTCTGAGGCTCTCTCTCTTATTTCAGGTGACTGCAGTAGTAATGGCTTTTCTTGTACAAACGCATCCTGCCAGTGAAATTAGGGGTGACAACCTGAAAAGAAGCTGGATATGCACTGTGTAAAGCCCGCTGTCAGGTTTCAGGTGAATTTCTGTTCGTGTCTCCTCATCTCCTGGGCTTTGTCCAGGAAATTGATTTATCCCAGGGGGTTTCATAAGCAGACGAGGCACGCTTCTGCTCCGTCAGCGACAAAACACAACCAGGTGGAGGTGTCATTTTCCCCCCCACACGGACGTCGCTCTGCATGCTGGACTCAAATTGCTGTTCTTCAAAAACCCTCCCTGCTGAGCAGAAGCACTCTGAGGTCAGCGGGTCAACATCTCTTAAACGTTCAGGGAGCGTTGGCTCTCAGAGCAGCTTTCAGCGAGCAGAGAGGATTATCTGCTGTCGACTTTTCATTTCTCTCTGCTACACTGAGAGCTCTCCATCTGTAGGAGACAACAAGAAACTCTTCCTCTACATTTTTATCCCAATTCAATTTTATCCCAATCACCCAATCTCTTTAGTTAACGGAGTTAAAACAGGAAGACAAAAGGAAAATCATTTAATCACTGACAGAAGAAAAACACTGCTGGTTAATATGATGAAATAGGATGTTACAGTTACAGTGTATTGCCTGATGCTTCTTTATGCAGTGTCTTGATAATGACACAAAGTGGGAGATCAGTTGCATCAGTGTTCAATGTTGTCAAAACAGAAACAGCCATGTTTTGGTATGTAAAAATACAACATGAAATACGACTTCAATAAGATGCTTTACTGAGATGATAAATAAAATAATAATCCTACAGACTTATCTTATTTTGAAAAGTTTTCCCATCACAATTTTCAGGATCTGTGACAATGATGATGATGAACAGGAAGTTGCCATGAAGTATTTCTTTACATTTTCACTAAAATGTGCCAAATTAGTTATTAGCTGTTTTGCAATGTACCCATGGATGACTGGATTACTTTGATACTTTGAAGTTATGAGGGGCGTCTTTTTTTCTCTTATTCTCAACAAGATTTATGGACGTTTATTTACGATGGACACGACATTCCCTGAAAATAAGTCACACTGAGTTAAAAAATTGCGTATGAAATGGGATCAGACCAGAAGGACTTCAAGTTGAGCCAAAAATGTAATAGTACTGAAGAGATGTTATGCAAAACAACTGAACTCAGAGCGATGCCTCTTCACCAGATATGATATGAGAGGACCAGACAACCAATCAGAGGAACTGTCAAACTGTCACAACCCAAAAAATAATGTCAAACATGACGAATGTCGAACATGTCAAACTGACACATGTAAAAAGACAAAACAAAGTCAACTCTTAATGAACTGATAATTTAATGCTTTTTTTGAGTTCTTTTTCTTTCTGTTCTCTTTGTGTAACACAGCGACATACAGTTCAGATGTGAGCAGTTTTGAAGTGTTACGAAATGTTAAAGTCTGACTTTTCTACCACAGAAACCTGTCCAGGAACCATTCCAGGAACTCAGGAACTTTTACAGCAGAAACACGAGGTCTAACTTTAGTTCCTGAAACTTTAGTTCCTGCTTACTAGAAAGCTAAGCAGACATAATTACTGTCAAACACTCAGCAGATCTAGAGTTTCCAGGCTCCTTTTCCTCCTCTGCCTGTCTCCTTTACATTAGGCTCAGCAGTAACAAACAACAGCAGTACTGTTCTTGCTTCCTTTCGTGTGTTGGAAAATCTGTCATCACACTTTTTTGTGTCTGTAACAGACCTAAAGTAGTAGAGGGGCCTTCATTTTTTGACTTTAGTCCTTGAGTCTAGCATATGAGGGCTCTTAATAAGTAAAACTATTGAAAGGGAGCACTTTATCATATTGTAGCTGCAGCTTTTACGCCGACCCAAGTTTTTATTCAGACACAACAATAGCACTTTGAAGTATAGCATCAGAAAAGTTTGATCAAACAGAAAAATTGGAAAAAAAGAAATGTCCTCAAATTCACAAAGAAGTTTTTACTTTCTCAATGTCGTTTTGTTTTTTTCTAAAAAGTTTATGCTGTAAATGACAGAACGAAACACTTTTCAAATAAGTTGTGACATGGCTCACGTGGCTCTATAGTACATGCATGATCTCCCCACACAGATCCGATCCACAGATGTCATATTTACGTCCTGTTTAAAGCAGCTGAGCTTCCACTGGCACTCTTAATTACATCATCTTGTCCCGCCCTCTTCTTCTCATTTCCCGTGTGATAATTGGTGCCACCTACTGCTTATCTCGTGATACTGTGTATCTCGCTTGAAATGAAAAATGTCCCGTTGTCAAAAACAGCACCTTGGACACAAAGATAGGACAATTCTGGGATAGTAAAGAAATGTATCATTACAAATGAAATGAATACAGCGGCAACCATGCGCTTAGACACAAATATGAATCATTGCGAGACATCGGTGTTGCTAACTTGGTGACTTCACAATAGATTTAGGGACTTTACAGACCCTCTTAGTAACTCGTAAGTAATCGAAACTGATTATCGCCAAATACTTTGCTGTTGTGTTGTGATTTTACTGTTTTACTCCGATACAACTGCAGGGAACAACTAGCAGGTTCTGTGGTAAACCAGAGTGAGTCGAGTTATTAAACTATATATTATGTAGAAAAAGACAGTTCATATGAGAAAGTTGCTACAGAGTTAAAGTCAAGCTGCTAATAATCATATAATGGTAGTGGATGGAAACACGTTTTCTTTTGCCAATTTACTTGAAACTGAGTCAAAATTAGATTTGATTTGGATGACATGTACAATTACCAGAGCATTTAAATAACAAGGTGCTCATCTGAAAAAGTACAATCTTCATAAATGAATCAGCGATTTTATGACTGCTGTGCACGACACCTGCTAAACCTGCTGACAGCTCTGAATGTGGAGGCTCCCTGTGAGGAGGAGAGGTTTCCAGGTTACAGAAGACGAGAAGTATAACATCTTTTCACATTTCCAGCTGTGGCGGTTATGCATCCGACCAGCTGCTCTTCTGGACATCAATGAGAGGAGGTGACGAGGTTTTGTGTGTACGAGGTATGTGTGTGCGTGTGTGAACACTTAGAGTTCACACTAGTACACATTAGAGTTTGTTTATGCTGGAAGGCTTTAATTTGAGTTCCTTCCTCTCCACGAGGACATTATAGGTTATCAAGTAGAGTTAACAGCTTATTTGGGCAACAGCGAGGTCCTCCCGATGGCGGATCAATAAATACAAAGAATGCTTTGTGTGTGTGTGTGTGTGTGTCTGAGTGTGTGCCATGCCTCTACGGGAAACAACAATTTTTCTTCGTTCCCAGCAGCACTTTCAGCTGTCAGGATGCAGCTCTGGTGAGAAAACACGATCCAGGCGAGAGCAAGACATATCTGTCAGGCATCTCAGATTATTGGACTGGTGGCAGAGTGAGTCTGTAAACACACCCTGTGACCGGACACACACACACACGGACACACACGGACACACACACACACACACACACACACAGAGCCTGGGTACATGGAGGTAATTAGACTGCATTTTCATGGCTGACACATTATGGAGGACAAACCTGCCTGGATGGTCTGGTCTAGTATCATAACTTCAGTCTTACTTTGGTAGGAATGTAACAGCCGTGTCCATCATTTCTCTCAGTAATAACCGCATCGTCTGGGAACACACACACTAGAAACGAACCAGTGACGGATTGATTCAAAGAAGAACGGCAATAGACATTTTCACAGCAGCCATTTTGACATGAAATAGGTAAACACAGGTGTTAGCAATGATACTAATTAAGGTTCAGCTCCATTCAGGTCAAACAGAGTCAGGGTGCTGCTGTGCTGCATGTTGACTCAGTGGAAAGGCTGTGCTGCACTAAATGCAACAGAACCTTAACTAGTGTAATTGGAAACACCTGCGTCGACCCTACTATTTCATGTCAAAATGGCTGCTGTGAAAACCCGCAGATTACAAAAATAACCTGTTAGTAACGCTTGTTTTTTTTTTTTAATGAGCTGATGTTAAAGATCTAAGGCAGGGATGTCCAAAGTACGGCCCGGGGGGCCAATCACAGCCCGCTGTCAGATTTTATGTGGCCCGACGCTTCATTTTTATAATATATTATTTATGGCCTGCTAGGATTGTCAGATACTGTATGGCTGGAAGATTTGGCCTTTTTGTTTGACATGACGAAGCATTTGAACCTTTAAGGACATAACTGCTGCTGTTATGTATCTGTAGATGTGACAAAATATTACTTTCTGAATGATCTTGTTAAAGACAAGAGCAAGAGTGATGTTTTAAACTTAAATGATAACAGACTTTCCATTACTCATAATAAGTCATGTTTAGAATGAACATGATGTTCAGATTTGTATCAACTTCAATCAAGTTTAACGTGTTCCATACAATTTATTCTTTGTTGTTTTGTTTTAGATGTGTTCACTTCAGCCTGGTCTTGGGAACCGGAGGGTGGCCGGTTCAAGTCCAGAATGGACCAAAGTATGGAGGGTGGACTGGTAGCTGGAGAGGTGTAAGATCACCTCTTGGGTACTGCCAAGGTTCCCTCGAGCAAGGTACCGAACCCCAGACTGTTCCCAGGGCGCCGCTACGTGGCTGCCTCCCACTCCACCATCTCTCTACATTTGCGTGTGTCTGTGTGTGTGTGTGTGATATATTTTTGTATATGTTATTTTTTTTTTTTTCAGGATGAGTCAGGTGTGCCATCATGCTGATTTGTGCACATTCTAAATGTCTAATTGTCCGATTGCTTGGTAGGCTCTACTTGCTATGTAGCTGTATAATAGATCCAGTTAATTCTGATTTTATATCAAGACTTAAAGATCTAAGAGTTTAAAAGAGGGTTCATTGTTGGAGCACAGACGGATGTCAAGAGATTCAGTTAAAGACTGCTCAACTGGCTCATGTTTCTATAGGAACAGTAACTAAAGTGACTGTATTTATATCTGTGGGAAAGACATCAATATACAAGGACGACGACTGCACACATTGGATGCTCGTGAATCAGTCCGATGTGTGAGGAAAGACAGAAGAGCAACTCTTCCTCAGGTGACTGAGAACGTCAGTGCAGGACGTGATCAAACTGTCAGCATGAACAGTCCGTTAACGATCACATGGAGGATATTACAGTAGGGCTGCAGTGGGAAAACCTCTCATTACAAAGATGAATGCACATTTATGAGTTCAGTCGTGCAAAAAGCATCAGCGCTGGTCTGGTCAGATGAGTCATCCTCCACCATATCCTCCAGTGGGTGAGTGCATGTGTGGCGAGTACAGGCATGAATGTTTGACCCCTACACTGAGGGGATTTGTGGCTCTGTTATGCTGTGGGGGCATTTGGCTGGTGTGGTTTGAAGTTAAAAAAGGGGGGAGGGAAAGATTAAATGAATTTATTGAATTTTATTAAATTATAGTCTGCTCAAAGACATGAGAATCAGCTTGTGACCACAGTGCTGGAGGAGTCCTTTTATAATTAGCCAGTATTGCCAGGCGGTTATTTTTCTTTTTTCACACTGACCACTAGCACACAACACTCCAGCACACCATACAACCACACACACACACACACACACACACACACACACACACACACACACACACACACACACACACTCACACACAGCCCACTGGGCCATCACACTGTTTCCACAAATTGACTGATTGTTTTCTTGCTCTCAGAGACGTTTGCTTCAGACTGAAATAGTTTGTGCGCAGCAGAAGTGACAGGAAGAGAAATTCATGTCCCTCACAGTCACTCAGAGTGTGTATGTTCATAAACACACACACACACACACACACACACACACACACACACACACACACACACACACACACACACACACACACACACACACACACAAACACTTGTACCTCCAACATGTCATGTTTCCAGGAACATGTGGGTTTGTGACATCATTCCCTGTGAGTTTCAAAAGTGGGAAACAATGTCTGTTGCCAAAGGTGACATATTCAAATGTCTTGTTTCATTTAATCAACAGTCCAAACACAAAAATATTCAGTTTACTGTCATCCAGGACAAAGAAAAACACCAATCCTCACATGAGAAACTTTCCTAGGGAATACTTCAAACCTTTACCTGTCTAATATGACGACCATGAAGTAAAGGTTAGATTTTGTTTTGTTTTTTCCTTCAGTCTGCGTGAGAGTCCTGTCTTATCGTGACACATGACAGCAGTGTGACAACTTCCCTGATCGCCATGGCAATGATCCTTGTAGCACATGTAGAATATCAGCATCACTCTTGCATCTGCTGCCAATCATACACGCTCAAATTTTAAGAATATTTCACCTGTGACATAAAGTGCAGTACAATACCGACAGTGATATTTTAATAATATGGATTTCTCAACAAACCAGGACCAGAACCGACAGTTCAGAGGGAAGCCGATGGAGAAAACTGGATACAAATGTTCTGTGTGGTTCTGAACCAGAGGTTTGTGTGTCACGAGGGAAACTACTGCAGTTCTCTGGGCGTACTTGGAAAGATTGTGCAGAAGCTCAGATCATTTGATAAAAAAATAAGAAATATATATGCACATATTTGTAGGAAGGAGGAGGAAAATAAACACGGAAATTGGACTGCAAATTGGTGTGAGGCTGATGTTTGACACACCTCCCACCAACATGAGTCAACACCAGCTGCTGTGATTCAGAGTGCCTGAAAACTGTGAGCAAAGTTAAAACGGATGTAACAAATAAATGGTTAGAAATACAGGTAGTACAAGTGTAAATCTGACTAGTGAAAACAAGACTAAACTGTGACTACTCAAGGACTCACATCCACTGTTGAGCAGCCACACATGATACATTGTTTATTTATATGAAAGGTGCTTGATGAAGGGCTACACAAAACTCTACCTCGGTAAGCACACCACAGCAACATGCTGTTAATGAACAGAACAGAGGTGAAACCACAATATTTGATAAACAGCAGCAATTTTCGATTTCAAAGACTTGTTATTTTCCTCTGAGACACATGTAATCTTCCTCCACTGTAAATCACATTACATTTATTTGAATGTCTTTTTAAAAAAGAAAACCAAATTATAGAGTCCATACACAGCAGGTCTATGTCTAAGAGAACAAACATGAATAAACAAACCTGAACCCCTGCTGCGTCTGTCATGTGTCATCATTTATTCATAATGTCAGAGAATAATGTCACATATTTTTAACTCCACAGCAGAGCTGAGTGCTGAGTGGAGAAAATACAAGATGAATAAATCCCAGTTTTTGTTAGCATCATCATCATCTTGACTGTCAAGCATCTGGACAGCCATCATATTGGAGTGGTCAATATCTACTAGTAAACAAATACAATGCACGTCAGTTTCAAATTGGCGGCTCAAAATCATTAATCCATAGTTGTACTGATCGGCAGCCGATTGATCTGGGCATCCCTTAAGTATTCCCTAGTTGAGGCTTCTAAGCTGTGAAGACTGGTGCTTACTGAAGCTAAATGAAATGTAAAGAAATTGAATACATCTTGTGTTGAAACTATTCTAACCTTAAAACTACAGAATGACTCAATGTCGGTTACATTTATCCAGACTGAAATATTTCAACACATGGATTCTCATAAAAATGACTTTTTCTCACCATGAGGTCAACGTTTTCACCTATCCTAAGGACTTGCACAAAATTGTGCTTATCCGTTCACACAAGGATTCACATAAGGATAAACTGCTGTTCAAACTAATGACATTCCCACCAGCCTCAGCTGTACTGTGCATGTTAAACATGGTAAACATACATGCCTTACATCAGCATGTCAGCATGATGACGTTCACATTTAGTTTAGCAGCTTCCCAGATGTCATAGCGTGGCTGTAGAGTCTTATTTGTCATTATAAATGACTTCATAAATGTTAATAATTAATACTCTACTCTTGCTGTACTCAGACAGAAAGTAGCATACAATAAAAACATGCATATGCTGTATGTGTGTTTCTGTTGCAATTTTGATATCAGTTCCCGTTTCCTGTATTTGAGTTGTTCTGCTTTTTCTTGTTCCAACAGTTATGTGTTATTCCTATGAAGTTAATTTAACACGGTTAATGACACGGATGCCGGTATGTTACATACAATCTGCTAAAATTAAAATGACCGCAGGTCTGGAATTTAACACTTTACCGTTCATCAGAATAAGCGACACCAACACAGATAAACCTCACTCCACCCTGCTGCCTGCATTTCTTTCTCTCAGTTAAATCCATTTTCCAAAAATTTCATTTTCTACATTCCTGAGCATCAAACTGTTCTCATTACCTCATAGTCTCAGTTATGTTTTTGAAACATCCTCTCGGCCTTATCTCCTGTACGCAGATACCAGTCCGTCCGTGCAGCTCTGACAGTGAGAGTGATCACTCCCTGAAGACAAACACTTCCTCCCCTCCCTTTATAAACACCACCAGCTGACCGCTGCAGTCTGTCTGCGGCCACACACGCATATATACAAACACAAACACCTCACTAACATACTGTTGTGATAAAATACATTTCAATGTGTGTTTAAGACTTTATGACTCTCACCCTCCTTCACACACACACACACACACACACACACACACACACACACACACACACACACACACACACACACACACACACACACACACACACACACACAGACTTCAGGTGTTTAACGTCAGGGTCAGTTCCAGGTCAGTGAAGCTCTGTGGATCTGATAATATTCGAGGAACATTTTGTCTAATCCTTAATTACCTTCATCATGTCCTTGTGCTGCCAAAAACTACATCTAATATCTTGTGCCTTCACTTCCTCACATCCATCATTTTTAATAAATAAGTGCTGCAGTTTCCAGATCTCGCTGACATTCAGGATTTAAATGTAACTGACAGTCTGACAGAGATGGTGAAAGACAGAGACTGAGACATTTTGTGACAGAGGGGTCTGTGAGTGGCTCTGACCTCCATGAAGTTTTCTATGGATACTCTTTTCCCCAGTGGATGATCATTAAGGATTTGGTGACCCCCTGACCTTTCCTCTAGCGCCACATTCAGGCCAAACTCTTTGTAATTGCATCTAAAGAATGAACTCTTCCTACCGTACTTGTCAGGACAAAATGTCCTGAAGATTTGAAATAACAATAAAACCGATGTGGATGCAGACACAGTGCTGGACATGACACACCTGTATGGACATACAGTCCATGGGATCACAAATTCCATACTGAATCTTGGAGACATGAGCAGATGACAACATTCCCATCATGTTGAAGGAACATTGCAGCTTCACACATGCAGAGAGTATTACTTAATTTAATCAGCAGGGTTGGGTATCAGTCCGTTGCCAGTTGAGTTTTTGGGGCGATTTCTGTCATTTTTTTTTGCTAATTTAATGTTCTGCCTCCGAAGAACGAGTGAGAGCTACTGTTCAGACTCATTCAGCAGCACAGCACAACACACACATACACACACACACACACACACGCTCCTCATGTGAACAGACAGGCAGACAAGCCCTCTATGTATGGTAACCTTGGAAACAGCTTCTATGCACTACTGTATCCCTACCGGCATTTTCTTTATGGTAACAACATATTAAAATTCATTTTATAAAAAATACTGGGTCAACAGCTGTGACTTTGTGACTAAACAACCGACTGATACGTTGACACATTCGGTAATGTGTCAACCACAGGCCGTTATTTGTTGATAGCTAAAGTTAGCTAAATTAGCATAGGCATAACTTTAACATTCATAAAACATTCACTCGATACATTCAGTCATGTATAGATGCTCTGCTACAGTATGTGAATGCCCGCCTGCTCATGTCCGGATGACTGTTTTAGAAGAAGGACAGTTCTTTAGTTCGGGAAACTCAGAAACTGCCAAGGTCAGTCACTCATCCGTGGCAGTCAATGCCTGATAGTAGTTACTGCATGTCACTTGGCAGCGAGTGGGCCTGTGTGTGAGTCAAGTTTCACTAGTCGCTCTACCTGTCAGGCCTCTCATTTAAAATAAATTTCGAGGCATGTCAATTCCTAACTGTCTGAAAAGACCTTAATGGATCTGGGGACAGCGGGGTCATCGTCAGGTTGAACGGGTAAGGACCTTCTCCAATAGTTGCCACTAAGTTGGAAGCCTAAACGCCTAAAATATGATTGTATCCTGTAATATTAAGAGAAATTTTGAAAGTTTGCAACTCTTCGTACTGTTATGTTTAACATCTTATTGTTTTGTTTTTTTACTGAGGGGAACTTGGTAACCAATCCCCTTCCAGTTTTACTGAAAATCGGCTTGGATATCATCCTCTAAAGTATTTTTGGCAAATATCAGTAAAATCTCAGAGTTATGAGCCTTGCAGATAGTGAACAGCAGCAAACTTTGATATCTTGCGAAATCTCATCAGGTAACTACTGTTACAATCTATAATAATGTGTTTTACCATCATATTAGGTCCCCTGTGTCTGTCTGGTCCATCTGTAAAATCACCTGCTTTCCCCTCGCAGGGTAATTTATCATCACTGCTTTTCTTCTCAAGATTTATTGCTCAATGCCTCATTTCCTGTAGACACAGGCGCAGATATCACCAGGGCTCAAAATTAGATTTCGCCACGTGGAGGTGTGAAGAATCATCACCTCACCTCAGCTGCTTCACTTATTTCAATCAGTCAGGAATCAAACTTCTGTCTCCCAGCAGTCTGACAAACTGTCAGCGTCATTCTGCAATGGCTCAACCTGTCCATGTAACAAGCTGACCCACAACACCTGCACAGGGTCACATACAAACAAGATGCGCAACACGGACAATGGACGGAGCGTTTGTACTGATTTTAATGACGGTGGTGAAGGACTTACAACCACAAAGGTCTGTAATTGGGTTGTGATCTGTGATTGTGAAGGTCAAAGAATAATTTAGTTCATATCATACTCATCAAATCATTCAGTGAGCCCTTGTCACCTTCAGATGAAGGTTTTGTCATCCTCAAAGAAAACCTTCTCATCAGGATAGAAATATTTCATTAACGGAAAAACTCTTTTTATTCATTCAGAAATTGCTATATATATGCTATATAATATGGTAGGCATCTGCATTTGTTATGTTTCTCAGGTTTTCTCAGGTGATTTGTGTGCTCATAACATAATAAAAGGAGTTAGATATTGATAAAATTCCCAAAAAGGGTTTTCCCCATAGACCACTGTTCTAAAAGAGACATCTGTAAAGCAGAAAAACCCTCTTTCTTTTATGAATTTTTGATCCCTGGAGGTTTTATATTTATAAAACTTTCCTTGAGTTGAGAAAAATCTGTGATGTCGTCACAATGTTAAGTCTATGGGCTGAGGGGAAACTTGCAGGCGGGGGTGGCGAGAGAAACAAGTAGGCCGCATAACCAGGAAGTTAACCCGGAAGCTAGAACCGTTATTGGCATATGCACCAGGCGAGCAATTCTCATTTGATTGAATGGGTGCCATCTTTGGGTCCAGTATCCGGTTCTATAATGCATCCATGGAGTGTACTCAGGGACAGCTGTGCTTTTAGCTGAATGCTAACACTAGCATGGCTTAGAGGAAAAGTTGAGGGATCACAGTGATTATAATTCATACAAACTTTAATGCCTGGAACAAATTTCATGCTTATCAATTCAATAGTTTTTCAAAACCTTTCAAAATCCAAAATCTCAAATGTGTAGAGGGGAAAGTCAAGGGATCATCACAAGGGATGTTTGAGTCTTGAATGTTTCCACAAATTGTGTTCATATCTATCTGATACATGCTGAGTCATTTCTTCAGGCACTAGAAGTTTTCATTCAATAGTTGTTGAGATATTTCAGTCTGTCCATGCTGCTGGAGTTTTATCTGCATCAGGTGCCGCCTCCAAATAAGACAAATGTCCAGCCTCGCCAATCACAACTGTTTAACATGGGGCGGGTTGATATGATGACTGTGCAGAGGAGTGCAACCTCGTTGGCCATGTATTTCCAAAAACATGCCGCTGATATATTCTGTTGAATCCGCTATTGCATCAAACAAAGTGGATTGTATATTTTCTCTAAAAGTAGAACAAACAACTGCAACAATCTTTTTGTGGATGAGAAATGTTAACTCGTACGTCTAAACCCTCAACCTACTTAGAGAGCATGTCTTATTTATTTCTGCATCACTGTTTCTTTCGCCACCTAAATAAACAATGACAGATGCTGAATGTTGCCTGTCTGTCACCCAGGTGGGAGTGACCATGGTGACTACACAAACAGTGATATTATAAAAGGAAACTATAGATGTGTGATAAAGATACGGTTTGTGATCTCTGGTTCAGATCCAGAATTCTGTCCCTCGACTAGTATCACTGTTTTCTCAGCCATTTCCTCATATTGTTGCTCTCTTATTGTTGGTTTAAAGAAGTTCAGTCTGTTACGTAACACTAATGTGCTTCAGTTCAGACTGATAAGGCAAAAATAGGAATGTGAAACCAAGTGAGCCAATCAAAATCTTGTATTTTCTGTGGTGTGTCAATCATTGTCATAAAATGAAGTGAACAGATACTACATTCCCTCAGATTCAAGGACCCAATACGTCACAGTTAAAACACTGAGAATTTCCCTGAAATTCACAAACTGGGAATCGTGCTGTAATGATGGACCCACAAACTCCTCAACTATATATGAAGCTCTCAGCTCTCAGCTCTCAGCTCTCAGCTCTCAGCTCCTTGCTGCGTCATTTCATAAAAAATGTAAATATTCCAGGTATCACTTTGTTCCTGAATCTCAGCCTGACATTTTATGAAAACTTTTAAATGTTGACATGAACTTTAAATAAGGTTTAGTGGAAACTAAGATGATGAGAATAACATTAAAAAGTGGTGTCTGCAATATTGAGCATGAAAAACAGACGTCTCTCACAAATAAAGTGCTTTAAGTAAAGTTCACGTATGGTTAAAGAAGTCACTAGAAGTAAGAACATAGCTGCCATTTCAGTTTCTGCAGTGACATCCACAGTGACCTTTGACTGTTATGAAAATGATAAGTCAGTTAAGTTGATACTGTAGGTCAACCAATTATTTATTTATTTATTTTCAATTTGGGGGTTTTGGACTGTTAAGACAAAACAATCACAACCATGAAAGATGACCTCTGACACTTCTGTTTCCACGAGAATATTTGCTTCATCTAGCGTACATTCACTGACCTCTGACCATTTTACCTGACCGGACGTTGGCTACATCAAGACACTGAAATCTCCACTCTCCAATTTACTAGAATCATAGCATATTTATGTACCAGTGCCCATCAGTGGTGTCAGAGTTACAATCTACTTTAGTTACTGTGGGTGTGATGAGGAAATATTCAGCACCATCAGGCTGACAAGTTAAAGATTTATCAGACAAAAGGCCTGAAAAGTTAGAAAAGACTCTTTTTTTGCTGAATTATCATTTTCACAGCCTGGTAGCAAATGCTCTGTAGTTGGCAACATTTTCACTAAATGCTGTATTATAACAAGATCTACAGATCGTTAGGGGCTTTCTTTTGCTTGTTCAGCCTGAGGAACAGAAACTCCTGCAGGGCAACAGAGCTTTAATCTGAGAGACTCGCAAAAACTCCAGTGGATAAAGCTGCAGACTGAGTGTTTCTTCAAGACAGAAGTGGGCGACAGCAATCTTGGTTTAATCAAGGCTCACTGGTTCTGGCATTTCAGTGAATCTGGCGGTTAAAAGTTCATTTAAAGCAACAATGGGTAGAAACTGGTATTTTTGCGTTTCAGTACAACCAGTTTCAGTACTGTCATAAACAGGACAGTTATACACTTGCAATTGTTATGATTACTTATGATCAAAAACTAGTGATTTGACAACATTGCTAACAGCCAAACATCAAGCAAGTGCAACAGCACAAGACTTAGCAGCCAGCTAATACTATTTACTAGTCCAACAGCAAGAAGCCCAGCTCGGCGTCTGTCTTTCAGCCTTTTATTTTACCGAGCTCTCGCCAACGATTAAAAGTCAGTCCCAGATTTACTCTCGTCTGGCAGCTTCTTGCTCAGTCACTCTCTTATTTTCTCTTTAAGCTTCTTCTGTCACCATCTTCAGTATTTTCACCTCTGCCATGCTCTAACTCTGCTGAGCCCAGTCACATTACCGGATAACCCAGCTCAGGTTCTGGTGCCCATTCCTGCATCACTCCACAGGTCTGAAAACCTCCTCTTCCCAGTGGTACAAAAAGCCTGTGGCTCCGACACTAACAGCTCCCCAGAGCTCACAGTCAAGGCAGCTAACAAAGTGAGGTAATATTAGCTAACAGCAGCTATAGTTTACAGCAGTTTACTGTCCATCAGGAAATGAAGAAGAAGAATCTGTGTGAGTTGATGCGCAGCTGGAAGTGATACATACTTCTCGCCGGTGATCATACCTGGATCACAAAGTTACATAGTGCAAGAACGGACATATGAATGACAGAGACATCATTCACCTGGTTATAAGTCAGTGTAGCACCAAAGTGATATAAAAAACTGTTATTTTATGGTAGAAAAGTTATAAAAATGTCTCTTTAATAGTTACCTAGTCTACATGAGACTGCAAACAAGGTGGTTGACATAACAATGTTTAAGTTTGAGTGATGAAAACAGACGTGGCTCAAGAGAATGAGGAGACGACAGCTATACGAGTGTTGGAATCCGACTGAAACCTTTGCTTTCTAATGACGGCTGGTGGATAAAGCCAATGAGGCAGAAACGCTCTCCACTGGGTCGCAGCAGGCAACAAGAGCAGAGGGAGGAGAGGGAAGGAAGGATAAAGGAGAGCAGGGACGATGGAGGAGATGCAGCAAGAAAAAACAGAGAGAGAGAGGGAGAGAAGGTGGAGGAGGAGGAAGAGAGGGGAGGATGAGATTGAAAAGACTAGACTTGGGTGAAAGGAGATGACGGCTGTGACTTCACCAGTGAAGGGATAAAAATAGAAGCGGAGCGCTGCCTCGGCTGAGGCCATTTGAATCAATTGATCATTGCTGCGCAGTGGAAGTTCAAGTCTTTTATTAGATTAGAGCATCCAGAGAGCCGCAGCCCTGGTAACACAACCCGATTCAAACCACTTCATCGCAACAAAACACATTCCATTGTCACCTGTCAGAGACCTCTGACGAAAGGCCGAGCAAGCGTCATGACATGTTAAAAAACATCTTGCAGACACAAGTCAGAAAACAGTCCACAACCCTCACGAGAGGATGGTTTCATAAAGTGACTCTGCAGCTCCAGGCATCTGTTGCTATATTTATTGTAGATGCCTTCATGTGCTCAGATCAGGAGAGAGGTTCATCTCTCAGGCTGTTAAATGCAGTTTTGATTTCTGTAACACAACATTGAATTAATGTACTGGAACAAATAAGACTAATTATGTTCTGGGAATGGTGTTTGGTAAATTGGGGTCTTATTATATTTAAGGACAAGTCTTTAAGTATTTACAACTTGAGATATTTTTTATGAATGGAAAAAAACACTGGCTCCTAGTAGTGCTGCATTATGGATTGTTGGTAGCCTTCTGGCTTGTATCCGTAAAGCAGTATTTTCTGGCATAACAGTGCTGGCAGGGAGCTGGGATGGAGAGTTTGTGTAGTGCAGAAAAAAAAAAAATGTGAACAGAGGGTTGACTACACGACTGATAACAAGCTTACAAGGCGTATGGTGATAAAAACACAACATACAGAGTCCAGCTGATCTACTCCCACAAACGTGTGTGGGCTTTCCCGTCTCTGTTGTGATAGTTTGTCTAATCATAAGGCTCAGGATAGACCGACACGGTTAGAAGTTTCTCCTCCATTTTCTTGGTTACCAGGGTGATGAGTAGAGCCCAACCAATATATTGGACTATCACAGACATATCAGTGTATATAAAAACAGTTTTTTCCCTGTATATATTGGTGGTTATATATCAGTGTCACTGCAAAAATCTTAAAAAAAACAAAACAAACAAACAATATTCAACTTGAATACTCTTTGATAAAGTGATTTGTTTATGCAAATGTACTCAGAAGGCTGCTTTCTTATTAATATTTGTGCGCAATCTGCATAGAGAGATTCTCGCTCAAATATCCACCGTTGCCATACAGGTAACTGGTCAGTATGTACGTAGTATAAAGTCAGTCCCGTGTCGTCAGGTCTTTAGTAACACGTCCCCTGCCATCTTAAAAACTGACTGACTGCCTGAGAGAAAGCGACAGTGAAGACACCAGAGGTTTTCAACAAGAAGTGCTTGGAGCAGCCACACAAAAAAGAAAAAAAAAGAAGACTGGAGGTAGTGTTCTCTCTCTACTCATCGGGAACAATTGAAAAGAAGATGCTGACACTATAAAAAGGCTATATGGACATAGAGAGCTGAAGAAAAAAACAGAGTGAAACCTTATTCAAAATCTCACTGACATTTCCAATGATGCAGATCATTCAGACATGTCTGTAATAACAGCAGCACACAGATGAGGAGCATACAGCTCAACGGTTGGAAAAACTGATGTTATATTTATGAAAGAAAGAATTAAGATGACGTGCTGCCATTATGGGAGCTGCAGTTTCTTCATCATCATCATCATCATCATCATTGTTTGAATTTGTTAAAATCAAGCAGGTTTAGCAAATACAGAGTGCTGTAGTGGAAGCAGATCTGTGTTGATGAATGCTCAATTAGAGTTTTAGTCTGAGTTTTGATGCGACTCAGATCTGTTTTGTTCTTAACAGTGTGAACAGCACAAATCACATGCAATCCGATTTTTACAATTCCAATTGTACCTTCACTTTCATATGCTGTTCTAAATCAGAGACAAATTATTTTTTTCCCCAATGCAACCTCAGTCTGATCCCATTCACTCACTCGTCTTGTCACCAGAGACTCGCAGAGAGGTGCTGACCGATGTAATACCCTTTAACATCCTGAAATGTTGGATGAAATCTGTTTCTGTGAAGCCAATCACACCACGCACCCACGACTCCTGGCTCTAACTCTGCCTTCACACACACCTCCGGAGGAGTAGCAGCAATAACCCAATAACCTCCTTGTTCTCGTTATCTGCTCATGAATTCACTGGCTTCCATCAACTCAATAAAACTATGGACGCTGACTTCTGTGGCCGCCGTGTTTATTTCCATGGGACAGTGTTCTTTTGCACATGCAGGTCAGTTCAGGACTGTGACCAGCTCACACTGTGACCAGCTCACACAATCAGTCAAAAGTAATGTGAACAGCCAAATGAAAAGTCAGATCAGAGCATGAAATCAGAATCTAAGGCTTGCAGTGTGAACACAGCTTTAGATGTGGGTGTAGTTAGATGCTCCTGATGGTTAAACTGGACGGACGGCTCATGAGAGTTGTTTCTCTGCCACTGGAGGAAATAAATTCCTAACGTGTGAAAACGAGTCGATGCCTTTACTGCAGGAATGGTCTGAAGGCCGATTCATCTGTAAAGTTGGATAATTACAGCTGTCACAGAAACGCTGTGTTGAGGAGCTCAATGAGACTGGAGTCTGAAAAACGTTAAGAGGCAGAGAAAATCATTCTGACCACTCCAAGAGTCCGACAGAGTGAAGAGCACGAGACTGATACATAAGATTTAACTTCAGCTTTTCAAATTTCACTTTTACGAGAAAGGACTTTTTTTAGACATGAAACAATTATTAAATCAGGATAAATACCTGGATTGATGCAAACAGGTGTGAACAAGGTATAACACGAATATTAGAAAGCAGTTTGACTTTAATAAACATAAAGAGGCTCTTCTGTACAGCTCTATGCTCTAAGCCAGCGGTAAGGAGACTAAAAAAGTGGTGCCAATTAAAAATAACGAGCTGTGTGGTTTGTCCCTTTACCAGCCGCCTCAGTGACTGATAAAAAACCTCATCAGTTTACCTGGAAAAAATGTTTCTGTACCAAAACACTAAAATCAATGGCATGGAGACATTTTTATTATGCCAGTCACTTCAAGAGGTGTTACAACTACGCTCACACACACTTCAAAACGTTCTTTTACTGCAGTCTGTGAATTACTGTTGGAAGTGTGTGATTTCTGATTTAAACTTAGAGCTCGCTGACATTGATTAAAATAAAATACAGACGGGATGGAAAAGTGAAAGCAGACTGCTGCCATCAAACAAAAAAAAAGAAAATGTCACAGCAAATGAACAGAAATGAGAGGTGAGCAGCTCTGATGAGATGTGATGGGGCATTTCAGGGATTTTTCGACCCCATCATGAAGGTATTTGTCATGTGAGAAACTTAATGACAGACTGCAGCTCTCTGCAATTAAGATCACAGATGAGGAAAGATGTGTGCTCACACACACAAAGGACAGGCGTGGCAGATACAACTGAAGGAAGTGTTTCTATTCACGTTCTTTTGTGGTGGATTTCTGCACAGGGCTCATTAAAGTTTCATCTGATACAAGAAGTCATTTAGAGAATTGAGACGCTCAGACATGATCTGTTGTTTAAGACATCAACAGTTTAACATTAAGACACTTCCTGGAGTTCTTCTATGAAGTCGTCCTGGAGACACAAGCGTAGGCGCGTTGTTGCTTAAACCGAAATTGTAGGATTCACAGCGTGTACGGCACTTTTATTTTTTAAGGATGTTTTGTGCTGTCGTGCTGTCTGTTTTGTGTTGTATCTATTTGAATTGACTTGTTCTTAGTTTGTGCTGCTGCCTGTCTAGGCCAGAATTTTTTGTCTCCACGGGACCTTTCCTGGTTAAAAAAGGTTAAATAAAATGAAAATCCTGAAACTGCACTTTGCAAAAAGCAAAACAGAGCAGCTAAAACTTACTGTCCGTACTAATACTGCCAAGTAGGTTTTCACATCCAAGGAACTTACTTTTATTTTGTTTACTGTAACCGTTATGCACCAAAATACAGAGAGATTAAAAAGAAAACACAAATACTACAAAATTCAAGAATCATAAACTGAAAAGAAAAATTTACGACTCTAAAATATAAAACATTTTGCTTTGTTTACTCTTTGTTGATTACATAATTCTATACGTCTTCATAGTTCGGATGTGTTCAGTGTTAATTTACAAGAAAATGCAGAAAAAACACTGAATCAGAAGATGTGTCCAGACTTTTGACTGGTAATGTACCGATGTACAAAACTTTTTCTTTTTTTTTTTGCACTGATCCCTTAAAATGTGGTTATGAAACAACAATACTTACAGACGACAAGCAGCAGTTTCATCACATTCACCTCCAGTATTGATATAACACAGCCTCTGTACCATGACTGCTTCTTCTGTTTGTTTGTATGATGGATGAAAAAAGTGTGTGTTATGGGCATCAACTAACACTGCACTCCACACTACAGTGAGTGTGGGTTGTACGTTATAGGGGAAGATATATAGGCATCCCAACTCACTCAAACTTTTACTATGCTATTGCTGTCACTGCAAAATATGACTAGATCAGTTATCGTTGTTTTGGTTTCAGGTGAGTTCTATACCTCCCTGCTGTATGCACACACATTCCTGGATCATTAATGAGTCTCCACAGCAAGCAGGTGCTCTGCATCTTAACGAGAATGTCGGGTATTCCCCAGAATATGAAATTTAGTGCCGCTCTGTTCTACAAACACCAAGAGGACAACGAACAGAGGAGAAATATATTGAAGTATCCAAGTGTTTGATGTTAACGAGGTCACTGTGGGCAGCTGCCTGTAAAGCAATGTGAAGGTCTGTGTGTGTGTGTGTGTGTGTGTGTGTGTGTGTGTGTGTGTGTGTGTGTGTGTGTGTGTGTGTGTGAGAGTGAGTGAGACAGAGACAGAGACAGAGACAGAGAGAGAGTCTTTATCAGCACAGAGCAGAGGCGCTGTGGGGGAGAATCAGCCATGACAAACCTGAGAGACAGTTTCCCTCAACAATCAAAGTCAACCTCAGTCTTCCTATTCTCACTTCTTTTCTTTTCGCTTTCTGCTGTCACATAAATGGCTAACTGTGTCATTCATTTCAATAAAGATGGAGCCTGGTCTAGAGGTGGAGTTGGGACATGATTAGCCTAGATTAGCATAAAAACTGGAAACCGGGGGAAGCAGTCCAGTATAAAAAAACAAAAACAAAAAACAAACAAAAAAAAATACACATACCACCACTTCAAAGCTTACTAATGGACAAAGTACTCCACAAATCTATCATGGCACTGCTATAGTGTTGTCAGACTCCAAGAAGAAAAATCGATGCAGCAGAACCAGAGAGATCGTCTTCTTTATTTATGAGATCTCTCACAGCTCCCTCAGAAAGGTTTTATACAACATCTGACATGCAGTAGCTCTCCTCAAGACCTGTAAATGGATTTCGATGTGTAAAATTGATGCAACTCTCCTTAAACACGTTGTACCTTGTTTGTTTAATCCATTTTAATTCATACGCAAACGGAATGTAAAAAGAACAGTTTGTGGGAGGCTCAGCTTCCTGATGTCTGATCTTCAGTGAGGTTGCCAGGTTTGGTGCCATCATACCTATACAGAGAGCAATAGCAAACCTGTTCTCACTGATCTGGCAACCCTATTCAGACTGCTCAAACTGTGCAAACTATTAAACCCAAACTAGTTTTGGTGAAACTGAATAACCTGTAGAAATATGGTATATATCACCAATGTGCTAGGTAGTGTTAGACAAGGTTTGAATCTCGTCAGATTCAGGGACAGCTCTCCTGTTTCCTTCATTAGTATGGACTGAGTTAAATGAAGGCTCTGCATGGAAAGCATATAAAATAATCCCTGTTTCCGCGGGTGATCATTATATGTGCTGGGTGGAGGGATCAAAGGGAGTTAAAACATGGGCTGTTTGCTGCAGAGACCCTGATCAGGGACTGACACTAACATGATTGAGAGCCAAAGATGTCTTCAACAGCTCCCCTTATTTCATTTTACGGTTTACAAAGAGATTTTTGTTCTTATGTCTTTATTTATCAAACATAAACATCAGTGGTACCACTGGAGGCGAGGAAGATTAACCAATTTTGAAACTGAATTGACTGAAGTGTAAGCAGGAGAACATGTTGGTGTACATGTTGGTATACGATAGGAAGAAGCAACAAAAAAACAAAACGATTCAGACAGTGAGCGTTTGCTCCCATTAAGAAATCCTTGACAGACAAATGCTTTCAAAGTGTGAAAAAATAACGTGAATTTGGTCTTTTCTGCTTTTAAAAGAGCTCTATGTTCAGGAGACAACTCAAATGTCAGATGTTGGAGTGTCATGAACGCACCAACAAAACAGCCTCTCTTAACTGTATTACCAGGCAGCAATGGTGGGAAAATAAGTAAGCATCGACTGAGATAGATTATCTCTCTGTAGCAGGTTGATTTTCACAGAAAAGAACTGAAACCAATGACCGTCTGGAAGAAAGGAAATCTAATCCACCTAAAAACTAAAGTTAAAGTATGTAAACAGTGATAAGCAAAGATGGAAGATTTGATTCATAGTATAACATCTATGATGGCACCTTAAACAAGACCATGACTATTGCTCATTTGTGACTAAGATGTGTTTTTTTCATGACAGTACAAACTGCACAAATCACATGGAACTTTCCAATTCTGATTTGAAACTTTAGGACGTGGTCCTAAATCAGATTACATGAATAAAAAAATGGGATGGAGAAAGTCAGTGAAGGGAGAGTGAGGTGTTAGATCTCCTGTGTTTGGCGTCAACCTCTGTACAACAAAATTTGAGGAATCTTATCTAAACTCAACTGGTCGCGGCAGATGGCCAGTGACCATGAGCTGGCTTCTAATGGAGGTTTCTGCCTCTTAAAAAAGGAAGTCAGTTAAGGCCTGTAACCAGCACAAGGAAAAGTCAGAGCAGCTACAAAAATATTAAAGTTCCTCCTGGAGGGGCATGAATGTCTGGGCCATATTTTTTGCCAATCCATCCAACAGATGTTGCGACCTTTCACTCAAACCCATAAATTGGCTCCAGCCCTCAAAGCGAACCTTAAGGATGAGCGAGAATAGCTACTGGATGGAGAGAAAACAGCCACTACAGGGTGAGAGTGAAGGCTAAAGCCTCAGATGGGGCAAATAATGTACAAAAGTCTGATGATTGACAAGTAGAGAGATAATTAAAGGGTTTAAAACAGGATGATTGCGTGGTCTGGAGAGAGAAATTCAATCACATGTGACTTTGGTCTGAAAGGTTCGGCTATGAAAAGCCAACTGATTGCTTATCAAATGGCATCAATTCCAGTCTCACAGAGGAACAATAGAAACCATACAGAACTGTGTGGGCCGACGCTTACTGCTACAAATCATCATATTGGAATGACTGATTACAATGCTGCTTATTTCATATGAATATTAGATCTACAATGGAAACAATTAGTAAAAAAGATGAAAAATCTAATGTTTTGTTTGGAGTTAATTCTGCTCATTTGGGGGTTGATAGACAGCTGATGATAAGTGAACATTAAAGTGAAAAATCGATTAAAAGAATAGATGCTGCCCTGCAGGAGCTGCACTTTTAGACGCAACATGACAGAGAAGCTTCAGTAAAAAAAGAGTAAAAAAATAGAATCAAAGAGAATCACACTGTGCTGATCCACAAAAGGCTCATGTGACTGAGTTACTGCTCACGCTCCACTGCTCTGGAGTGAATGACACCAGTACGACTCTATCTGCAATTTGCATGAATTTTACATTTGCACTAAATCTGAATGGAAATGCTATAATGAGATGAAAAAAAAAAACACTTTGATATGACAAAAAAGGTACTCCTGAGATTTAGCATTTTACTTTCCTGTGAGAGACAGATTTAAAGAGAAGAGGAATAGTGGACATTTGGGTCAAGCTGAGCCTGATAAGCAGAATCTGAAAAGACCTAAAATGATCGTAATACAGAGAAAATCTCAGCGACATTCATGCAAATTTGCCTCCTGAACTGCCGCCTGTACAGTCTGTGTTCATTCAGTCAATGTACCAACTGTACAGAGGTTAGCTGAAAGCTAGCTATAACTGGATGCACAGACGCTGTTTATCTGTGTTCCTTTGGCTGACTGTCAGAACTTACCAGTAACTCCAGCTCTGCTATTTCCCTCCAAACGCTCCTTTTTCCTCTATATTGTACTGACTTGTATGAATGTATCCTATCTAGCACCTTTTTGCTGACTTTGGATGCAACTGTGCCGCCTTAAATTTGCAGGTCATGCTGTCTGAATACATCTTTAGGAACAAACTCTGCATATTTTTTTCCTCATGAGATGGCAAAGTTGTTTCTATTCTTCATCAAGGCTTCTTAACGTTAACCGTGTGATGCAGATGGACATCACAACATCTCGAGAAACCATCTTGCCAGGCTGCAAACTCAGTTTGTCTCTAAACACAGTGGTTTTGGACCAATCAGTGATCAGCGTCCTATGAGAATTCTGCAGCTGTGGTGGTGGCGGTGCAGTGGTTTTGGTCAGTTGCTGACTTAACAATACTTGGGTGATGGAATGAGACACTGGTGATGTAGATGATATAACATGATAAGGAATATTTAGGTTACCTCTGCGGTGATATAACTGTCTGAAATCTGTGCACAATCCACACAGAACCATGACAATTCACTTACACTGGAAAATCCCTTATCAGTGTGGCTCTAGTAGCAAACTGCAGTCAGGTTATGTTAATGTATGCTGAGCATGTAAAATGAAAATAAAGTTTTATTTGGACCTTGGACTTTTTACCTTCACCTGAATCAGATTATTGACAGTGCAGAGACAGACTGCAGCCTTGGAGCTAACTAGATGTTGGACTGAATGACACATTTACTCAATGAAACCTTCTCTCTGAGGGAAGATTGAAGGCATCATGACTCGACAGAAGACAGACACCACTGCCAAACTATGCTCAGCTACCACAGAGGCTCAGAGGATGTACTTTAGACACCTATGTTTATCTTTTTTTAAACCAAGTTTAGCTGTGAATGGATTCAGCGCTGTTCTTGAGAGTAGACTCTGGATATTTAAACAGCCTCTGCCAAAACATAAGGTTAGTTGTAGGTGGAAGGATAAAAACTGAGACATGACATGGGATTGTTTTTCTTTTTTTTTTTACCCGACAGCTCAATTACTCAGTATCAGAGTACCAAAGTCAGCTCAAAGGAGGCGTCAAAACAAAGAAAATCACAAATCTCAATGACATTTTGCATAAAGACAAACAGACAAACCTTTTCTCTTTCAAAAAAATCGAAATTTGAAGGCACCGCAGCGGAGACAAAAAAAAGAAAAAAAAGTCTCAAGAGCTTTCGCAGGGGGACAACAGAACAGACCATCATCTCAACAAATGAGTTGAGACGCCTCTGGGGACTTCATTAGTCACCAGAAGCACTGAGTGAAACTGCAGGCTGATCCGGCTGCCACAAAGGGACATGATGCAAGTCACTCAGCCTGTCAATACCCATTTATTTATGACGACTCATGAATATCATCGGCCTCCAGAGGACTGAGGATGATGGCGGGCTGTCTGAGTGTTTGAGGCAGAGTGGGGTTTAACCTTGTGTGACCTGCTTTGAAAAGCTCTGTGGCCACTGTATTACAGGGACACCTGTACAATCTAATATGACACCATGCTGTGAAGCACAAAGTCAGTTGATCCTCACTATGTGACAGTGAGCTCTCGCTACAGGTGTGCATATCCACTCACACTTTATGAATCAGTTTATATGTAGACAGGTCACAGGCATGGTTTTTGTCTGTATGAAGTTCTGAACATGACTGCAGTCGGTTATTAAAAAAACTTCTGAAATGTCACTGCTGAGGTTGGGGGATGCAGTTATACAGGCGGCCATTGCTTCACAACAAAGTCCAGGTTAACTGTGGCTGTAAAAGTGCAGCTTCATTTGTCCTACACTCAACAAGAACAGAACAGATGCTGGTGCGATGCAGGTAATAAATACTGAGCAGGGCGACGGCAGACTGCATTAAATCTGTGAGAAGGTTTCATTTTGTAGTCTGGTAGAGTGATGGTATACAAAACAGGGAGATGGCGCATGGTTAGCATGTAGACATCTCCAGTTTTCAGACACAAAATGGATTAAGACAGCGTTTGAGTGTTAAGATGCAGACTGTTAACTGCGACAGACCAGCAACCTTTGTTGCAGCTCTTTGTCCCTCATTTCTTGTCATCTAATAAAAAAGGCATTAAATGCTAGGGTTGAATCGGTTTCTGTTTTTTCTTGTCCAGTCAGTTGTACATGCTAGTACAGGTATGATTTTGTTCTGGCAAATAAATAAAGACAAGAAGCAGCTCTCGGTGATGTTAGCGGTGTCTTCACCGTAAGTTGCTAACTAGTTTGTGAAATACATTGCTGGAAAGTTAAACAATGATTCCAATGATTATTTTCTCTTATCAATGAAACAATGAAACAGGGGTGCTCACGTACCTGTGTGACCCGGGAGTAGCAGCTTGCTTGTGTGCTTGTTTTATGTTTGTTAACATGCACATTTGAACTTTTATCGCCTTGGAACTTCTGTATTTTTAATCATGAGGTGAGTCGACCTTGGGATCTTTGCTGCACTTTGGACACGATGGCAGCAGCGAGGCTATCAACACAATCACTTATAGCTGAGAGTTACTCCTTGCTTAGATTTGGTTACACTGTCAATTAAAAAAAAAAAAAAAGATAATTGTGACAATGAAAACAAAATTTTTTACAGAACATTTGTATGTAACTTTTATTGTTCACTTTTAAATGTTAGTATTGGCCTCTGGGCATCTTCATTGTCAAATCTATCCCTCTTTAAGAAAAAGTTTGGACACCCCTGCATTAATGCCACACTGTTGTGGTCCGGGAGAAAATTTGTACCGCTGACCTGGAGCTGCTATCCATTTTACTTTGCCCCTTCTACCTGCCAAGGGCGTTCCCCCAGCTCCTCTCCACTCTTCTTTGCATTGATCCACAGGCAAGTGTCTCCTCAGCCACACAGCTGATTGCACAAACTGAATGCCCTTTCAACTGAGGCTCCAAAATTCATTTTAGGAGATTTAATCACAACAAGGGCATACAGAAAAAACAGTGAGAGATAATAGTATTGCAAGCCTACAAGCCTGCTTTGATTCTGCAGACTGGGATGTTTTCTACAGCTCATGCTCTGACTTAAATGAAATGAACAGTTTCTTCCTACATATCCTGAGTGGACACCAACATTCCCAGAAAAATATTAGTCTTCCCTAAAAACAAACTGTAGGTCTCTAAAGAACTAAAACACAATTCACCTTCTTCGAAAACTAATTCTGTCAGTCCGACCATGCTCTGTTGCTTGTATCAATCTTTTATTGAAAGTCTCCTGACCTTTTATTTTATCTGTTGGTTTCACAGCCTCACAGTAAAAGACAGAAACAGCTTAAACAGTGTTGTTAGAATCTGTTCAAAGATCACTGGAGTGAAGCAAAGGGATCTCAATTCATATTGTAACCAACAAATTCTCCATTAACCATCAAGTATTTTGGCTTTTTCCAGACAAGTGAATTTTCTCTGTTGTCATCAGGGTGGCGTTACGCCATACCTGAGACAGATACTCTAAATCGTTCGTTCCTTCTGCAATCTGATTGCTAAATGCTCTGTAGTCTTGTTCTAAACCATTGTCACTGTTGATGTATGTTTTTATCTGCTTTTATTATTTTCATCTTGTCGTTTTGTATTAAGTGTTAAGTTAGAGCAACAAGAGGCAAGACGACATTGACAGGTGACCAAACGAAATGCACTGTTACCTTGAATAAAATTACAGATCAGTCTCTGTTCTGGTAGAATACATGTACACAACTTTAAATAAATAAATAAATAAATAAACATACAAAGGTAGAGTCATTTGTAGACATTTCAATGCAGAAATGTTACATATAATATCTTTAAATGTCCAATAATGAACTGAGAACATTGGATCAACTTGGCCCATTATCAGTTAGTGGGTTCACTTTGTGCGACACGTGAACAAAATCCTACACGTACCAAAAGTAATGTAAACAATAGACTGTTGGCTTGTTGTGACTAAATCCAAATAGAAAAGATACTGCACCATCTGTGCCAACACTTGAAATCTCTGGAAAGATTAAATTTACATTTACCACAATAGCTCCACCAACTCGACCAACTGCTGCTGTCTGATTATAAACTGATGGAGAACTGTTATACAGTACCTCCCACCTCATGTCTCCTGCACGCTGGTTTCCCCACCCTTGCTGCCATGTAACAAGCAGCACGCAGGTACGGCAAAATGGAGCTCAGCCTTTGTTTCGTAGCTTGCACCACGACGTAAAACTTGAATCTGTCACCATTTTAATAATCTAACAGACTTATCCGCAGGAGACAATGAAAACCTCTCAAAGTCTTCTGGATAAACTGTTATAGAAGAACTGTATTTACACACAAAATAACCAGAAAAAAAATGACTAAAATGAAAACACGTGGATAAAAAGTTGAGTCAAAGCCTACACTGCAAATATTTAGCTGTGCAGAGGTTTTTCTGCTCAGAACTCCCCCTCATATCCTCAAACACTCATGTGTCATCAGTCTCAGTAATCAGTACACTGATCCGTTGTAATTTATTTTATTCAGCTGAGAGGTTTGTGTCGATGAAGAAAGACATGCCAACAATAAGAGCAAGACAGCGAGAGGTTTTCCTGTCAGGACGATTTGAGTATGTGATCATTCAAGAAAAGGTTCTGTGGCGCATGCTGGACTTTCTGCTGTGGGCGGTCAAGTTCACATTAAGTTCAAGTTCAGTTTAATTGTCACATAATCGTACAGGACAATTACAGTAAAGTATCTCGACAATCAACACTGTGGGGTCTTTCCGCTTCCTGTGAACCATCATCTCCCAGGACCTCAAGTGGACACCAACATTCCTGCGGCAGCTCTAGAAGTTCAACCTGCCAAAGACAGTGATGGTGCACTTCTACACCTCCATCACTGAGTCCATTCTCACATCCCTCATCCATCACCATCGGGTAAACTGCTGCCACTGTCAAAGACAGGGGCAGACTGCAGTATGTCATTTCATCTGCTGAGAAGATGATTGGCTACAATCTTCCATCTCTTCAGGACCTGTACTCTTCCAGGACTCTGAGGCGTGCAGGAAAGCCTGTGGCTGACCTCTCCCACCCCGGAGACAAACTCTTTGAGACACTCCCCTCTGGCAAGAGGCAGTCCATCACAACCAAAACCTCACGCCACAAAAACACTCCCACCCACCACCAACTTCTGCTGGCCTCATCTACAAGGCCTGTGGCCCCCTCTAACATTTCTCCACCCATCCAGACTTACACATTTCATGAATATAGGACCTACTACCTGTATGTGTTACATTAACACACACCTTTCACCTTTCATTGAAAATCCTCTGGACAACTACGTTTTGTTAAATATCTTGCACATTCAAAATATTCTACATACTGTGAACCTTTGCACATTATCTGACAAATATTTTGCACATTCCTGCACAAACTGTACAGCTGTACTTCATTTTTCATCTCCCTTATATTTTCACTTGATGTAAATAAAAGTATTCTTCAGGGTCCAGTCTTCAGCAGTGTTGCTCTTCCTGAGACTCTCAGTGCTGTCTTGTGCATCTGGAAGCTTCCTCCTGGTTGAATGGCACTGTCGAGTATTGTGGGATTTAGCCAAGTTTAGGTGCAACAAAAGACGTTACAGTTGCCGATATGCCGTTAGAAACTGAGACAAGCATAGAGATCGTCCAGTTTGTTAACCAGTGTTCTTCCTCGTCTGTCCAGGTAGCAGAGTCAACAGTTCACAAAAAGAACAATGAATATTGCAGAAACAAGAGCGGAAATTTGCACAAACTTAGCAACACTAACAGAGGCTACAAACTAGGAGACTGTCCTGACCAGAACTGGCCACCATTTTGATTTATCATTAATTCATCAATGATTCAAATTATTAATTAAGAGTCTACAGCCATTTTTGTGAGGTTGTAGTTATACACGGCAGTGCTCCAAGCTATATGCAGTCAGCATTCCATCATGCTCACTATGTCAATACTAACATGTTTACCAGATGTAATGTTTACCATGGCCTTCCTGTGCCTTGTCAGCCAGCAAACACTTTCTAATTAGCACTAAACACATACATACAGCCGAAGCTGATGGGACTGCAGATATTTGGTCATAAGCCAAAGTATTGGACCTGATGGTGGTGCAAGTAAAAGTCAGACGATCAAAAAGTTATTAGAATTCATCCTGAGGGGAATATGAATGTCTGTACAAAACTTCATAGCAATCCATCCAATGGTTGTTTCATTCAAAACCAAAAATGTCAAACTCATGTCAGCTCTAGAGGAATAGTCATAAACATTTCATAGCAACCCAATTAATAGCTGTTGAGATATATCCATCCAAAAGTCCAATCCTGCATCCATGATGGCTAAAGACAAAAGCCTAAACGTGGACATCTTGTCCGATGTGAGCATTTGTTGCTTTTCCCTGTTTTATATTCATGTAAACTAAATATCTTCATGTTTTGGACACAATATTTGATGAAACTGACACTAAGTATGTGACTCCATAATTAATCAATGACAGCAGTGCTGTGCATGCATGTTTACGCAGCTGCGTAACATGCGAACAAAAAAAAAACCCATCAGCAGTAGGAAACTTTGCGAGAAAATATCTGCTTTACAGCCTGCAGCAGGAAATATATCGAACTGAGAAGACTTTGCTGTGAGTTTGGACTCAGAACGCCAACATGAAGAATAAAAGTGCTACAATTTTAATGAGTTCTCTGCAACTGTACAGCAGCAAAAAACGCTTACACAGAGTTTCTCTGGCTGAAAACTTACTTATATAATTAATTTATATTAAAGAATATACAACCCCAATTCCAATGTAGTTGGGACATTGTGTAAAATGTAAATAAAAACAGAATACAATGATTTGCAAACCCTTTTCAACCTATATTCAACTGAATACACTACAAAGACAAGGTATTTAATGTTCAAACTGATGAACTTTGTTGTTTTTTTGCAAATATTCACTCACTTTGAATTTGCCCTCAACACATTCCAAAAAAGCTGGGACAGGTGCATGTTTACCACTGTGTTACATCACCTTTCTTTTTAACAACACTCAATAAGCGTTTGGGAACTGAGGACCTAATTGTTGAAGCTTTGTAGGTGGAATTCTCATGTACAACTTCAGTTGCTCAACAGTCCGGGATGTCCATTGTCGTAATTTGCGCTTCATAATGCACCACACATTTTCAATGGGAGACAGGTCTGGACTGCAGGCAGGCCAGTCTAGTACCCGCACTCTTTTACTACGAAGCCACACTGTTGTAACACGTGCAGAATGTGGCTTGGCATTGTCCTGCTGAAATAAACAGGGACGTCCCTGAAAAAGACGTTGCTTAGATGGCAGCATATGTACCTTTCAGCATTAATGGTGCCTTCACAGATGTGCAAGTTACCCATGCCATGGGCACTAACACACCCCCATACCATCACAGATGCTGGCTTTTGAACTTTGCATGGATAACAATCCGGATGGTCCTTTGCCTCTTTGGCCCGGAGGACACGACGTCCATAATCTCCAAAAACAATTTGAAATGTGGACTCGTCAGACCACAGCACACATTTCCACTTTGCGTCAGTCCATCTCAGATGAGCTCGGGCCCAGAGAAGCCGGCGGCATTTCTGTGTGTTGTTGATATATGGCTTTCGCTTTGTATGGTAGAGTTTTAACTTGCACTTGTAGATGTAGCGACAAACTGTTAACTGACAATGGTTTTCTGAAGTGTTCCTGAGCCCATGTGGTAATATCCTTTTACACATTGATGTCAGTTTTTAATGCAGTGCCACCTGAGGGATCGAAGGTCACGGGCATTCAATGTTGGTTTTCGACCTTGCCGCTTACGTGCAGAGATTTCTCCAGATTCTCTGAATCTTTTGATGATATTATGGACTGTAGATGATGAAATCCCTAAATTCCTTGCAATTGTACATTGAGAAAAGTTGTTCTTAAACTGTTGGGCTATTTGCTCACGCAGTTCTTCACAAAGTGGTGAACCTCGCCTCATCCTTGCTTGGGAATGACTGAGCCTTTCAGGGATGCTCCTTTTATACCCAATGATGACACTCACCTGTTTCCAATTAACCTGTGGAATGTTCCAAACAGGTGTTTTTGAGCATTCCTCAACTTTCCTAGTCTTTTGTTGCCCCTGTCCCACCTTTTTTGGAACATGTAGCAGGCATCAAATTTAAAATGAGTGAATATTTGCAAAAAAACAACAAAGTTCATCAGTTTGAACATTAAATACCTTGTCTTTGTAGTGTATTCAATTGAATATAGGTTGAAAAGGATTTGCAAATTATTGTATTCTGTTTTTATTTACATTTTACACAATGTCCCAACTTTATTGGAATGGGGGTTGTATATAAAATATACAAACACAAAAAAAATTATAAAATGTACTGACCAAAGGCAAGGACACGTCATAAAGACAGCAACAAAATAATTATATTTTATAATAAGTACTCAAGTCAGTGCAGATCATCAGGAAAACATCAGTACAGTAACACAAGAACAATATAGTCTATTCAGCGCATGAAGCCATAAAAGCAACAAACCTCAGCCAGGCAAAACTGAAATCTAAATTTAATGTAACAGGAAAAAGTGAGGCTGAGTCATGGACCACGTATCAAATCATTTAAGAGGTACAGTCACAGCTCTGTTTCATCTATGCCTCTGGTTTCTTTCCCCTAAGTAGGAAACAAATGTTTGTTGCTTGTTTTTGGAATTTGGATGCATATTTATTCTTATTCGTTCTGATAAAACAGCAGCCATGGCAACAATGACATTTTCCGATAAAACAATTTAACAGCTAAAATCTCATCATCAAGTCTGTTTTTCAGTTTAAACATAAAACGTGAAAATGTCCCATTTCTGTTCATCTCCTTCACTTTCCTCCCTTCCTCTCCTCACCTCCTCTGGAGGAGGAAAAAAAAAAAAAAAAAAAACACAACACACCCTTCTCGTTCTCTCTTTCCTGCCAGGTGTTTCCTGGTTGGAACTCATGACAAAGATTCAGACACTGAAAGTTTGTCAGAGACAAGAGCTCACTGACTGAAGCGTTCAGTTTGTTTTGATTCTGTCAGAGAGGAGGTGACTCAGCTCTGTTTTACTGAATGTTGTTTCTATTGTGTCCACTCCTGTTCAGTAAAAGACTGAAGCTGGAAGAAAAACAACTCATCTGCTCCATCAAACAAATAAAGAATCACTTCCGCAGAGTCGCTGTGAAAAGACTTAAAGCTTCACAACAGTGAAATGTGCTAGAAAAATCAGAAAAAGTTCTAACTGCCCCATTAAAACGTTCTATTTCTACCACTGCACAATTCCTTTCTCAAATTTAACACTTTTTGCTTACATGCCAACAGAGATTCGCCAAATAATATTTATCAGTTACTGTTAAGTTCTGGGTGGTGGATCTGTTTTTATGCTGAAGTGGTTCATGTGGATCTTAATTACAAAAAAAGTCACTTTTATGAATGTTCTTCCAAAACAGCGGTGAAGAACACCAGGAGCAAATGCCACAAGAAAAGTATTCATTAAAACAAAATGATGACTGGTGTATTAACTGCAGGCCAAATTAGTCAGAGCACACAAGGCCTAATTGTCTCCCAAGTTTCTAAATGATCAATTGCTGACAAGCACTACATAATTTAAAAGGCTATTTTTAAGTCCAGAGCAGTGCTCACGTCACATAACACACCAGGCCTACTTCACATCACTTCAAGCAAACTCCACTGAGGACAATGAGAGCAAAACAGCATATCCGGCCTGTTTGAAAAGAATATTCTTTAAAAAAAAAAAAAAATCCGTCAACACATTAGCACATCGAGTATTGTTCTGTGTGACCCCGACCTCCAGTGAAACACACAGAGCTGAGAAAAGAAACACTAGAGCAACAACAAAATGGAATAAACTCAGAGGAATAATGGAATAAACATAACTGAGCTGAAATGAAACAAGTGCACATAAACTAGGTAAAAAACATTTGAAATGTTTTGTGTGAACACAGATTTGTTGTTCATAACGTAGACCCACCAATGACAGTATGAAGAATGGACAGCATACGCGTGACGTCAGCCGCAGGTTTCTGAAGCACCGTTTTCAAACTCAAAATCTGTGGCACTAGTCGCTGTCATGTCGGCTGTCCTGCCACTAACCTAAAAATAGGCAAAGACGTGGATCATCGGCAGACCTGAGGCTCCTGGGTGCCCAAACAAACAATCTGTAATGGCACCAACCTGTCAAAGTGGCCACACTGTTAATTAATGCAATGCATAACTTTAAGACTTAATATAATTTGAACTGGTAAGTTAAAAAGTACAGTTGTCATGAACGGAAGAAATTAGTTATAGAGAAGTTGGACATTTTAATATGGGGACTTGAAAAAGTTCTGTAACCAGCCTCAAGCAGCCGCTCGAGAAGTTTTTGGCACTTACATATTGGCTTCATTTCCCAGCCAAGGAGGTTGCTGCTTGAGCACCAGAGAAAAACAGGTCAAGTCCACTGGACGCATTGACAATGCGTTTTAAAGCATCCTCTCTGGTTTGCGTAGCAACATCACTTTACTGCAATGATTCTTGAACAGCAACCACAGTCTGGTCATTGTTCTGTGTCTCTACTTGATCACATTTGGTGATAAAATAAAGATTTACTTATCTTTGGTTTTGTAACCTCAGATGAATTGGCTACATATTTTCAAACATCCATACTGCAGCTCAGCTATATAATGGAGAAAAGCAAACAAAAACATATACAGTATTAAACTCCCTGTACTGTACTGCTGACTGCAGAGAGTTTGAGCTGAGTGAGGGCCATCTTTGGCCCCGGGGTCGTGCTGCTTCGCTGTCTAAAGCTCTTCACGGAGCTCCCGGTTCTGTGTTCTCCCTGCTGATACATCCTTTCCCTTCGCTGAGAGGAGGATGAGGAGGAGGAGGAGTAGGAGAGGTTACATAACCCTCTGAGAACAGCTCTGGCTCAGGGAATCTGACAGGGGAAGGAGAGATGACAAAGGAGGACGGAAGTCGCCTCCAGCGAATCTGCGGCCAAAAATTCGCGCCCACCACCCACTGGAAAAAAAAAACAAGCCCCCACATCAGCAGAAGTAGCTTCTTATAGCGGAGAAGCAGGGGTAGATGGTGTTTATCTTGTTTGTGTAATAAACAGCTGCCAGGGGATTAGATGTGTGCAGGGAGGGATGCGTGGGTCTCTCATCAAGAGGGGGTTTCTGCAGTTATGGTTTCCCTGCTCGGTTTGTCAGGCGTGCTTGGAAACAGGACAAAAACAGAAATACCGGGGGAGACCGGAGGCTTCCAGTGTTTGAGAGACAACAAAACAGGTGGGAGTTTTCTCATACTGTCATGAGAAATCTCACAAATGAATAAATACACAAATTAATACAGAAATGTTCACTCATTTCTATTATTGGCAACTTTACTCTGACCGCTTGAACCAGTTCCTACATTTTACATGAAAAAAGCCTCGAGGCTGCAGCACATTTTGGAGAATATTGAAGAAGCTGCTGAGCAATGCGAGTCCACAAGGTCACAGGCTGTAGAAAAAGATTCAAGGCTCCACAGGTTTCTAAGGCAGCACTCCGTGTCCACCTCCGAAGACTGAAATGACAGAAGTCAGGCCTGAAGTTGTGCAGAAAGAGAACTCTGAAGCGACTGAGCAGTGAGCAAATGTGCTTTCCACGGTGGATGTGAAAGCCAGTGAGGTAGTTAAACCTTTGTTGCTTCAGGCTGCTGTCCAGCTGTGCTGCTCTGCCTCCCTGCAGTTACGAGCCACACATCAACCAAAACTCTGCTTCAAGATTTGGACGGTAACAGATCTTTATCCAGCCTCTCACACTGCAACAGCCTGTCTCCACACAGAGCACAGAAATGTGCTGCGGCTCAGCTCTCTGGAGGTTCAAACTTTCCAGCAGGCTGCATTTTATTGTCTTAAGAACACATCCGTCCGCTGTGCCTTAATAAAGGAGTTTTAACTAGATTGCTTTGTGCCATTTACGATGGAATAGGAAAAAAATAAAGAAAACAAGATTACTATCGACTTCTCCTCTCGCCACATGGTTTAGTCGAAGTCCTGCATAGATCAGGTCAGATTTGTAGCTCTGGAAAGTCTGATCAGCTGCTTTTTCAACTTGACTCAACGGAGTCTCTGCGCTCTTTGAGACATACACATCTTTCATTTCATCTAGACGGCCTCAGGTGAAACCTGGGCTGTTTACATCCTCTCATCTGATTCACAACATGTTTAATCTGCTGCTGGAGGATTTCATCAATACCAGATGCTTATACCACAACATGAATCAAAGGACAGAAGACAGGCTATCGTGTAGTTATACACCTAATATTACTCTCTTGATCTCTTACAGCCTCAGCCAGGCGAGCCGAGTACTAACCTGCTCCACTCAGAGACGTCAGCATCCACGGCCAACATTACGGTCTTTCAGAGGCTGTACTTGGTTCAGTTTTAAAGCTGGAATAAAGATGTTTGTATCTTGGAAATTACAAGACCTAAAGCAACCTTGTCATGGCCATTTCCACAGGGGTCCCTTGATCTATCACCTCAAAATATCTGAATAAAAATGGATTCTACGGTACCCACAAGTCTCTCCTTCAAAGACATGCCCACTTTAGGCTAATCCCATGCAGCTTTGGGTGCATTTGAATATTTCTGCATACTTAGGTCCCTAAACAGTATTGGAATTGCATAAATTAGGTATGACTGGAAAGCTGGGATGGATTTAATGGGTGGAGGGCTGGAGTGGAAGAGGTAAAAAAAAAAAAAAAAGGCTTCTTCTAACACTTTAAAAGTGGCTGCAAACAGCAGACAAAACACACGATCCTTAAAGCAACAGGCTGACAGGAAGCCGCAAAGATAATTCAGTCAAACATTCAAACTATGTAAACAAGGAAAGACTCGATGTTGCACGGCTGGTTTCTCTACAAACTTCCCTCAAAACCTTCAGGTTTACGGTCAGTCATATCTGATGTCGAGCGGACTGATGTCACTGCATTACATGCACCTGTTAATATTTAAATCAGCACACAGGATACAAAAGTTATATCTGGCCAAAGGGTGAAGAAATGTATTAATACTGAACAACAGCTGACAGCAGAGTCTGTGTGACTTCTCTAGTTTGGAAAAGCAAAATCTCAGAAAGACCCGAGCAGTATGATGATGACTCCCTGTGGTGGAGCCTCAGACTTGTCGTGATCACAGGTGGGAAGGGAGAACAGTCTTGCTTAGCTTTCTTTTGTTCTCGGGTAAATAAGCATTAATAACTTAACAAAAACTTTGGCACCACTTTTGCTAACATTAGCTATGTTATCGGAAGACTGTTACATATAGCGTATTTATATTGTACTGTTTTGAAGTAGACGTAAGACTTTAAAACTTGCCTTAATTAAGTCTTAAACATTTTTAATTAAATACACTGTTTTTTCTGGAGTTGTAAAATTATTTTTAACTATATAGTTTCATTAACAATGTATAGTAGGAGCTCACAGAAATGCATTTTATTTCATGCCAGCTGAGTTTGTTGTTCGTGTCAGGCTGCATGGACTGAGCTCAGAGAACCAAGGGAGTGTTAGTGTTTGTACCTCAGGCGTTTTGGACCACCAATAAGGAGGTTTTCAGGCCCGGGGGATGCTGATGGGCCAGAACCAAAGCTAGGACTCAGCAGCAAAAATACCAGAGGATGGTGATGGTGGAAGCTAAAAGGATGCAATTTACACCTATTTGAATGAAAGAAGGGTTACAATAAATAAATGATGCATAGAGTTATAGAGAAAACGGTTTGGATTTTTTTCCACATTTAAGAAACACAACCAATATCATCTTTAATGTGTTTTCTGGGAGGTGAAACCCTGAACATGATGGAGGCCCACAGTGAACGCGCTGCAGGCTGAGTTTGTGCGTGGGCTGACGCTAAGCACCGGCTTGCATCATTAACTCATCCTCCAGAGCCACGGCTGGCAGCAGGAAACTGACGGGATTCAAGACAACGACAAAGTTTCCGTGCAGTGTGAGTGTGACAGAGAAGAGGGAAAATAAACATTTCTACCTCCGCTCGACACTAAAGTCCTGCACGTGAACTGTCACTAAAGCTTCGACGTTAGCTTTGCGCTACAGGGTTACAACTACAGCGACTACGTGCATCTAGAGCTAAGCCACAGCTGACCTGCATGTCCGCTGGCTCTACAGCGGCTAAAGAGGAACCACAGAAACATTTCTAATAAGAGTGTAAAGTAAAAGTCACTTCAGTAATTAGACAAGGTGACATAGAAGTTAAATATAGATGTTACTTTGCTATAACTCCTGTTATCTACACTTTGTAATTCACATCAAAGTTAATCCGGTAAACTAACTAGAAATGTATGAAGTTATCCCAGGAGAATCAGGCCGCCATGAGAGCAATTTCTGTCTGAGTCTAATAACGAACAATCCTCATTCTGTTCATAACCATTCACAGTGGAAGATATTATCCATATGTCTCCCATTGCACTCATATGCAACATGTTTACTGACATTTAAATGATGAAGTAACAAACAGCCCCACATCAAGTTCGGTTTAACAGGATATACCAGAGTGTAACCTAGTTTGTCTGAGAGTTTTCTTACTCTTAGACTACTCAACCAATATTAGTCATCAGGAACATCCATAATCATGACTGATTCTTGCATATTTTCATTTATTGATTTAATTTTCAAGTAGCTGCTTGGGTGTGCACTGAATAGCTGTTTCATTTAGTTAAATGCAAATATTAGATCAAACTCTGTAAACAGCAGATATCGATATCCAATAGAAGTAGACTTGGAAGTAGATTGGGAGCAAAAAACTTGGTCGAGACATGGAGTAATCTAACCGTGAACGTCACTGTCAAATTTTGAGGTCTCCCTGCCGCTACCAACCCATTAATATATTTTTAAACTGCAGGAAGTGATGCTGTAGTATCACCATAGCAATATTAGCACCGATATTAATTCAACAAACTAGATTGGAGCATTCCTCATCCCAACCTGTCAGTTTGTACTCCAACAGTTTTCCCTCTGATGACCTTTTCCTCTGCAGATAAATCCATTCTTGCCATTGAACCATTATCCAGAAGGATTGATTTCTCCATCCTTTAGTGATTGAGAGTCGTCTACTGGGCAGGAATCATGGGATTCATACTGGAAATCCACCACACACGGACAGACACGCCTACCGCTACAAGACCACCGGGGAGTACTGCAACATAAGAAACTCTGCTTCCTCTGTGGCACAACAAATCGATGCCACATTCGCCAGTCTTTTAATGAATTCTTTCTCTGTTTATTTATGAATCAATGAAGAAATGAGCAGGACTTCTAGTGCTGCTTGGAGTGCAAATAATAATTCAGGAAGAGGCTGATTTCTCCTGCTGGATCTCATGTTTCTGTCTAATTAATGTGACATGGGTTTAATATTCTGAACTTATAATGGTGCACAAATAAACTCCCACGTCTGCCTTCTGTCTCTGAATGGATCCCCCACTCATATAAGCTGAATGAAAACGCTACGAGACGGCTCATTAACGGGCTTCCCAGAGGCGCAGGAGAACGTGGGGGTTCTTCTGTCAGAGCTGACTTCCCTGCTTGTTTTTATTAGTGAGAGCTCGCAGGTCCAGGCTGCCCTCCAGCGCAGCAGAAACTCATTCATCTGAATCTAACGTGGACAGACCCGGGGAAAGCTATTCACCAAATCAGCTGAATGACCCTTGAATGTTGTGCAGCCAAGGACGGCGTTTCAATGCATCCTGCAATCCAGCTCAGACAAAAACAAAGAAGCAAGAACGTATTTTTTAAAAATGACTGAACACATGGCCGTGTCAGCCTCGTGTTTATCAAAAAAAAAAAAAAGGTCATTTCAACACATCTACCCTCATGAACAGTGCAGTGATTCTCAATCAACAGTTGTTATAATAACACGATTTCAGGGGAAGCAAAACCATCAAGTCTCAGTTTACATGTGTTTGATTATACTGAGGTTATGCAAATAAAAACAAAGGGTTTTAAGAGGAAATGCCTTTGGTTTGGTGATTGTTTACTCTGATGTTATTTTACCCCAATTTCTGATTTGATGAGCTGCATGTATAGATAACCTGATGTGGATGGCTTAATGCTGATGTTACAGGGTGGTTGGTTTGTTGACATGCTTTTTTTTTTTTTTTTAAAGACAATTTTTAATATTACTGCACAGCGCACGTGCTAAAAACACCTATACTCCCCGTTCCTTAAAATGTCTTTACACCTACATCAGATTCCTTTGGGATTTCTGTCAATTTAAGGCTGCCATGAGGCGCACCAAGCGAATAGACAAAGCACAAACGACTCAAAGACCAAACATTGAACAAGTCAGTGGATGTTCAATTCGGCATTAACTGTATATACTATGCAGAGCATGTTTAATAAATACGCAAAAATTAACAGCTGGGTCGCAATAGTGTTTGTTGTCCCCCGGGGAGCGGCAACAATGTGGAAGCAACAGGAGAAACGACGAGAAAAGAAACTATTTTGTTGAAATAAGTGACTCCTGGTGGGTCATGTGTTTGCCGAATTAATGGGTGGCTTCTTGGGATTCCACAAAAATGTGAAGTTTTGTTGTTTGTTTTAAATACTGTGTCAGGTTAACAGAGTCAGCTTTAAATTAGCACTTTTTAAATGGAAGTTTGCTTGCAGACAACAGGTGCATGTTGTGTGCGCGCAGCACAGACTCACCTTCTGCTGCCGCCGGGCCATGTCGGTGGGCTGCTTGGCGTTGAACGGGTAGGCTATGCACCTCAGGACGAACACATAAATTTGAAGTTTAATTTTTCTCTCCTCTTCCTCCTTCTGGATCCGCTCGCGCTCCTTCCTCTCCTCCTCTTCACCTGTAGCGTTGCTGTCTTTCGCACCTTTGCCGGGGGCACCTCCAGGTGAAGCGGACTGTCGCTGCTGGCCGCCCGCCCGGCTGTTGTTCCCCTGTTTCCCCGCCGAGGAGGCAGCAGGTTTCTTCGGAGCCACCTGGACAACTTCTGGGTCGGACTCCCCGCCGGTGTCTTCGCTGGAGGACGGGTCCAGCATGGTTCACGGCGTTAAAACTCCGCTTTGGACCGACAGATGAAAAGGAAAGAGAGAAACAACTGTTAAAGCTTTAGTTTGTTTGTTTTAGTCGACGTGGCGTTAACGGCTGCACTTCACCGACCCACGGTCCTTCCCTGTTGCGGACCGTGTTGTGAGCCACAACCTGAGAGGAACACCGTTTTTGTGAGGGGGTGGGAGGAGTTTTAACGGGTAATATTTGGAGGCTGTCGCCGCGTGCGCCTCGTTCCGTAGCACCGGGGATGAGTGTTGGAATGGCAGCGCGCGCCCTCTGCAACTGGCTGCTGCACACAGAGCCCGCGCGCTCCTCTGAGTGCTCCAGGACACAGGTGAGCAACCTGTAGCTGCTGTTAGAGAAACAACAGCGAAGAGGTCTCACTCTGTCTGTGTTTCAGGAACTACAAAACTCACTGCAAGTCTTCTTTATAATACATTTTTTCACAGCAGCCATTTTAACATGAACTAATAGGGTCAACACAGGTGTTTTCAATTATACTAATTAAGGTTCTGTCTGTACACCCCATTATATCTACAGGCAGCAGCCTAGCTAGGTTAGCTTAGCTTAGCACAAATAATTGAAACAGGGGAAACAGGTAGCTCAGGTATGCTGTAACAACATATACAAACCAAAGTATAAAAATAACTATTCATAGTCAGTCAGGCTAGTTGCTACCCTCTATTTCAACTTTTTGTGCTAAGCTACGCTAACCAGTTGCTTGTTGAACAGAGATGAGGCTGGTATCTTCTCATCTAAGTTTCTGCTGGAATGTAAAATAATTGTAATTCCCAAAATATAAAAGTTTTAATTTAAGAATTTAATCATATCAAAGACTGTTTTTTTCACGGACTCTTTCACAGCAGCTGTTTTGACATACATGTAGTAGGTTAAGTTAGCCAACATGTAGCAGTAGCAGCTCCCTGACTTAATTAGCATCATTGGTAACGACCATGTTAGCACAATTTCATCAAGTTCAAGGCCTTCATTAGTCCCCAAGTGGCAACAACAACAACACAGATAAAAGATAAAAAGCCACACACATAACGAGTCTACATTATACAATGTACATTATTAATTTTGACCTTATCTTGAATTGACAGTGCTTTGATCCGGGACTTAATATTTATTTTATATTCACCACTGCACATTGTCGGATTACTTGATGGTTACATTGTAAAGATGAATGTGCCCTTTTGTAGGTCAGGATTGGGAAGTTTTAACCCCCTGTGTGATATGCAGACATGATGCTGCTCTTTATGCATAGACAAATGGTAAAGGGTAAATGGACTGTACTTACTGTATATAGCGCCTTTCTAGTCTTCCGACCACTCAAAGAGCTTTACAGTACATATCTCATTCACCCATTCACACATACACTGACAGCATTGGCTGCCAACTGCTCATCAGTTTGAGGAGCTAAACATTCATACACATTCACACACCGATGGCACAGCCTTCGGGAGCAATCTGGGGTTCAGTATCTTTACCAAGGACACTTTGACATGCAGACTGGAGGGGATCGAATCAGGGATCGAACCGCTAATTTTCTGATTAGTGGACGACCCACTCTACCTTCGAGCCACAGCTCTCTCTCCCAACCAGAGCGATGGAACAGTAAGACAGAAGTAGGTCTCACAAGTACAAAAACTTAGTGTACTGAAGATGAGAATTTCTTAAAAATCTTCAGGATAGCACAGGCAAATTAAACAAAAGATGGATAAAGGTCATTTCTACAGACTTATTAAGATGGAAAAATACAATGGAAAAGTACAAATGATGGGCAGATTAAATATTTATATATATATATATATATATATATATATATATATATATATATATATATATATATATATATATATATATATATATATATATATATATATAAATAGAGCACATGTTTGAAAGAAATCTTTTATTTCACACACTCTTTGTAAGAACAACGCTCAATTGATTGTATCTTCCTGTGTTTTTAAATGTATTCATTTATTTATATGTGTTGTTGTATCTAAGGTATGTAACATGTATAGTACACTGTGTCTGTATACATACATATTTATATAAAATATACATGATTATAAACATGTCAAGTCAGTTTTATTTATATAATCTGTACAACTGAAACTGAGTATTCAAACCTCCATAAAGGAAGACTTTATTGCAGGGCTGCTGCATTAGCACTGGTGTCAGTTCAGTGTTCTGTCTATTTACAGTACATGAAAATCGCCTGTGTTAAGATTAGAGGCTGAAACTTACAGACACAGCAGCCACTGGAGGTCAGTGTTTCTCTGGAGTCTTTTACCACTGATCAGTCAAATTAGTCAGTCAGATTTCCAGGCTTTATTTTGGTTTGTTACCTCTGTTGCAGTTACTGACACCAGTCCATTAATTATACTCTACTTAGTACTTAGAGATTATGATGTATACAGCACACATAAAACTTGTTGGATTATAGGATCAATTCATTGTTGGTTTGGATCTGCGCATCTACAGAGAAAGCAAAAACACAGATGTTATATACATTGGAAAGGTAAGGTACTTGTCTTGAAACAGAAGCTCCTAAATGTTTAAATGTGCTGTGGGTAAAGAGAGGCCATTTAAACCACTAAGTAAAAATAAATCATTTTTTCAGCATTCAGTGAGTAAAAACACAGCCCCCTTAGGACCCCCTAATAACAGTATTAATAATAAAGTTTATTTAGTGTAGCACTGCTCACTGAGCAAGGTCACAAAGTGCTTTACAAGAGAAAATTGTTCTTAAAACCACAACAACTGTAATAAGAAGCACAATAACAGAACAATAAAACACAAGCAACAACAGAATCATCCCAAACCTGACATGCCCATCATGTTAGTTATGGAGCGAGCATGGAGATAAAATCCCTAGAGGAGTGCAAAGTCAGTTCAGTGTTGGTCAATAAAAGGTGTGGACCTTCCTGGGAGGGATGGAGGCCATCTAGGAGAAAACGTTTTTAAAATGTTCGTGGTCAAAAAAAAATCATCATGGTGCTGTGGAGTTGAACCCTGGGAGGACTGGTGCCCACCCAGGGTATGTATCCAGAGAGAATAATGGGACGCCCCATGTCGCCACAGCCAACAGGACGGCAAGAATGCCAATTATATTGACACCAAGCCCCGCCTTTACCTGTAGCAACAAGCAGACAAAGCACAGATTCTGATTAGTTATGTTAATTATAACAGTTTTGTTAACAATTCCTGTTTGTACCACTGGACTGACCATGTCCACGGTGCTGATGTGTCCATATGCGAACACGATGGCATTGGGCGGGTTGGATACTGGAAGCAGGAAGGAGAAGGATGTGCACAAGGTGGTGGGGATCAGGACATACAGCGGGTTGACATGGATTGCCTCTGCCTGAAGAAAGACGGATCACACAAACACAAATATCAGTCTGAATATTGAAATAACAATCACGTCACTGGTCACCATAGTCAGCCGAAACAATTCGACAGATGACTGGATAGGTTCCTGGGAGTTATTTAGTAAGGCTGTGAGTTAGCCGGTCATCCTTCTCCTCAGCTTTTTAAGTTCTTGAACAAGCGGCTCCGTCATTAGTGGTGCTACGTAGTCATCCACCATGTTCCTGCAAACTTTAGCACTTTGCTGCTTTTTGGCTTTACCGCCCGATTTTCCTGCTTTGCTTTTTCTCCCGCTTAAATTTCATTGTAAAGCAAAGTAACTTTTTCAGGATAAAACACTGTGTGTCAATAGATGGTATTTTATGAATCGGTTATACTGAAAAGGTGCGGAGCTCTTACCACCACCACCACCACCACTACCACCATAACCAGAAGCCCCACATGTCACTGGTTAGTTATTTTTATAACAACCGTCTCTAATCAATGTCCATTGAACCAACAACAAATGACACGAAAATAGCCGACGGTGTGTGTGTGTGTGTGCGCGTGCGCGTCAGCGTACCTACCTACCTACATACATACCTACATACCTACATACATACATACATACATACATACATACATACATACATACATACATACATAAAATCCTACCTCCACAGGAAAAGGAGGGAAACTCAAGTGACATATCATGGAAATGAAAATTAACATTTGTCTGCTGCCAGCTGTCTGCTGACTGAGGATCAGTTTCTGTGCTCCATCTGTCTGGATGTGTTCAATGATCCAGTCAGCACACCATGTGGACACAACTTCTGTAAAACCTGCATCACTGAACACTGGAATATTAATGTCCACATGAGACCTGAGCTGTGGGTCAATACTTTCATCTCTGAGATAGCTGTTCATTTCTGACAGCCAACTCAACAAAAAACCTCTGTTGGTTGTTTAACCAAACTTAAAGTCATATAGTCTTGCCTAGTGTGTCTGGTCTCCTACTGTGAGACTCACCTGGAGCCTCATCTGACAAAGTCAGGTCTGAAAAGACATCAGCTGATTGACCCTGTGGTGAACCTGGAAGACAGGATGTGTATGAAGCACGATAAACTGCTGGATCTGTTCTCCTGATGTGTGTCTGTATGCTCTGCACTGTTTCAGATCATTAGACACATGGTGTTGTTTGTGTGAAAGAAGAACATGAAGAAAGGAAGGCCGAGCTGGAGAAGACAGTGGCTGAAGTTCAACAGATGATCCAGAAGAGACAACTGAAGATTCAGGAGAAACGCTCAGTGCAACTCAGTCAGGAAGATGGAACAGATCAGAATAGGAACAAACTGTTTAGCATCACACACAATGCCAACAGCAAAGCTATTGACGCAGAGCACACAGCATAGCACATGACCCCAGGCAACTCCTCAACACATTCTTCACACTTCTTCCATCTGGTCGCAGATGATCCCTGGCCTGAAACGGGCATGCCAGGAGTCTTGTCCCTTCTGCCACAGCGTCACTCAACAAAACACCTCGGTAACCTTCATGTGTGCTGTGAGCTGTGTGCTGTATCTGATGTCTTTCCTCTAATTATGTTGTGGTGTATAATCTCGCTCTGTACCAATGTGAAGAAACGGCTTCTCCAGCAAATCAAATTATTTTCTGGATGGTGTCAAGCGGCGCACAGCAACACAAATCTGCAGCCAGAGGCAGATGGTGTTTTGAGTGTTTGTTAACAGTTAATTAATACAATGACAATTAAAGAAATAAAAACATTAGCAAAGTTATTTAAATCACTCTCCTTCCATAATTGAAGACATCATAAGGTGATGTGACCAAAAGTAAAACATGGAACACAACTGAATGAACTGAAAGAGGAGGTTTTTACACATATTATTCATCCATATCTAATCACCCATATTCACTTATAAATACATTTTTCTGCTTTAACACCATGTTAAAAATGTTCATTTCTGATGCCAATTCAAACACATCTAAGACCTGAGTGTTCAAAATAGTTTATTTAGATTTTGAGCAGAATTCTGCTCATTTGCTCCATCATGTGTTACACCATACAGTTAATGTCATGTATTTCTAGCACAGACGATAAGTGCTTTAATAAACAAAGAATCATTTGAATCAATGTTTGTGCCTGCTTGTTTGTGTGAATAACTACAGACTAGAATACATATTAGTCATTCAAAACCTGAAAAAAAAAACCTTATTATTATTTATTATTAAAGATTAGGATTAAGATTAAAAACCTACCAGAGGAGAGAGGATGGGGAGGAAGATGGTGATGGTTGCGGCATTGCTGGCCACCTCTGTTACCGTGGTGACGATGATGCAGGTGACCGTGATAGTGGCAAAGACTGGCAGATCACCCAGAGGTGTCAGCAGCTGGGCCACCCACAAAGACAGGCCTGACACCTGCACTGACACACAGACGGACTGGAAGTACTATCTACTAAACAAATATTCCCTTTGAAAGCGTCTCCATTGTAAAGAGAGTAAATGGGACGCTGTTTCTGAAAGGACTTGTTGCTGTTGAATTTTTGGGTGTCAGAGAGCTTTTAAAACCTCGGTCACCTAAACTGTCTGACCGGATCGACACTACAAGGTTTTAGTGAGAAAATGTGTTTCTTTGTGATTTGAGTGGACTGACCTCGAGTTACATTTATCCATGAACATTTTCTGATTCGTTTCTCTTACAGACTTGTTATCATGCTGTGATGGTGAGCAGAAACCGAAAACTCGCCTCAGCGCATTCAAGGAAGCAGGTCACATTAAAGTTCCTTTCATTGCTAATGAGGCTCATCAGAGTGCAGATCTTTACTTAGTGCGCCTTGGCCAAAGATAACAAGGCAGTGTACCGTAGCTGAACAGACCAGCATAACAACTTCACTGGTGTCTTAAAGTGTGTGATAAGTACTCATTCTGGTTCTTTAAATACTTGTGTGATTCTCTTTAGTGTCTCTTCATGTATTTTTCTTTCCCGGGGTTTTTTATTTTATAAAATGATTTTAATTATGGCTCATCTCAAATCTCATTTCTTGTGTTATTTCTGTCATCGTGTCTTATTTTGTCTCTTCAATTTTTTTCAAGATTGAACTGTAAAATAAAACTTTTAAGCTCACATGACAAAGTCCTCAAAGTGCTCAGAAAAAATGGAAAATTTCAATTTTGGATTTTCTAACTGAGCAAACTCCTTCTGCTGATCACATGTTTGAAAGTGAATAATTAAAATTTTATGTAAAATTTAATCTATGGCTTATAGAAAATTTTAAGAAATATCAAGATTAACATTCGCTGCACTGTCACTAGTGGTACATCATCAAAAATATGTTCAAAAATAGATAAATTCTTATTTGATTTTTTGATTGTTGTTTACAGCTTGTTTCAATAAAGTCATAATAAAATTAGCGGCTGCTTAGCTTAGCTTAGCACAAATACCACAAACGGGGAAACAGCCGGCACATTACCCCTACCTACAATCACATCTTGACACCCTCCAGTAAGGAAATAACATGTTAATTTCGTGAGCTTTAGAGGTGATCGTAGCTAGATTTTTTTACTTTGGACAGAGCCGGATTAGCTGACTGTAGCTTCATTAACAGTAGTAGCAGTAAAGTAAATTTCCCCAAATGTTGAATTGTTCATTTAAAATATTAAAGATGGGATCAATCATACCAGAGAACACAAATGCCACCTGTTGCCTTGTTTGGTTTATTCAGTATTTGAGTTCCTGGAAATGATCAATGATCTGTCTCTCTCAACTATAACTGACCGCACCTCTAACTGGGAAGGTCTCCTTTTGAGAAAAGAATCTTATTTTTCATCTTTTTTTAGGAGAATTTGTGCAAAATAAAGCATCTAATGAGATCTCCTTGTTCTACATGAGGAACCTATGGTGGACGTGTGAAGACAGACGGACAGAGCTTACCTCCGTGCCTTCAGCGAGTGCAAATCCTCCGCCGACCAGCAGGGCCACTTTCCATGGCATGGAAGACTGGAACTCCTTCCAAGAGATCATAGCCTCTGAATGGAGAGTTAAAAATATCCTGCTAACATCTTTACAGATAGACAGAAGCCGTCCCTCTCTACACAGTTACCACAGGTTATGAACTAGGACGTGTTATAAAAATTAGGATTACACTGCTATTCAGATGTTTTAAATCATACGATGTGTGTGTGTGTTCCTATTATTACATGTCTTGAGGACACTTCCCTTTATTAATGTTTTGCTGAGGCTGGCAGGGTAAGGTAAAGTTCAGGTTAATGTACAGATAGAGGAATTCCAGAACAGAACAAGGGTCAGAGACAGGTCAGAGAGGTGACATTTAGATTGGGGATATACTGACTAATGATAAAGGGAAAAGGAAAATGTTTAGATGCTATATATGCAAATTGTCTGTTAACAATTTGCAGGGGTTAAGACAGCCCATTAGAAAGTGTATAAAAACCAACTGTCAAGGCTCTTCGAGGAGCCTTTTCTCTGTAACCCCTTTTGTGTGTTGCACTGTTAAACGCTCCTTCTTGTACAAGAATAATAAATTCAACTTAAACTTTGATACTTTGAATCCAGTCCTCCTTATTCAAGGGTTTTTCTTTAAAATTCCCGTAACAGGACGGCTGTTGAAAAATGGTGAACAGTAGTAGAGTAAAAAGTATATTTTCCTAAATTGTGGTGAAGTATAAAATAACATAAACTAGAAATATTCTATAGTACAGTATGCTACAGTAGACTCATCTACATTAGTGTCTTACCATATTTTCTGGATGGCCCGTAGGCAGGTACGATGAAGAAGAGGAGGCCCAGCAGCAGAGCCACGGTGGCATCAGTGATGTAGCCCGAGTGCCTGCAAGAACAGAAGAAATTCATCATAAGGAACTTGTTTTAGTGCAAAGACTGCACCAAATGATACCAACCGAGTGTCCCTTATTGCCTTAATCCAAAGACAAAGGACGCCCTCACTAAAGGGCACAAAACATATAGTTTTTCTAATGAGGGCCATGCGCTTCTAGCTCTTTTGGAGGCCTGGAATCAGTCAGTTACACGTCATGCACCGGTCAGATGGCTGCAACCAGAAAAACAGAACAACTAGCATCATGTTTAAAATAAGAAAAAATAGGGTATTAGAACACCTGCCTAATATTGTGTAGGTGCCTTCTCCTCAAGCCCTGACTCGTCGAAACATGGACTCCACCACCTTCTGAAGGTTAGCTGTGGTATCTGGCACCAAGACGTTAGCAGCAGAAGTCCTGTAAGTTGCGAGGTGGTGCCTCTATGCATCGAACTTGTTTCTCCAGCACATCGATGCTTGATTGGATTCTGAGGCCGAGTCAACACCTTGAACTCGTTGTTTTGTTCCTCAAACCATTATAAACCATATTTGCTTTGTGTCAGGGCGCATTATCCTGCTGAAAGAGGCCACTGCCATCAGAGAATACCCTTTGCCAGAAAGATCACCATGTGCATCATTGAACCTTGGCTGCCCATGGCCTCGTGGCCAGGTCACTGCTTTTACTTTCTTGGTCAATTTTTGGAGATGCTCTAAACCCAGTCGTCTAGCCATCACAATTTGGCCCTTGTCAAAGTTTGTGAAATCCTTGTTAGTCCAGTTTTCCTGCTTCTAACACATGAAATTTGAGAACAAAATGTTCACTTGTTGCCTAATATATCCCACGCACTGATAGATACCATGATAATGAGATACCCAAAAACATGTCAGCCTCTACTTCCTAACCATGTCTGTGTCCGTGCCCATTAGTTCCTACTGAAGATGCTTTTAAAATTAAAATATCAAGTTTTGTTTCAAAGAGGCTCAATAATTTCCTAAATAAACTGTTCACTGTAGTTTTCATCCAACGGGAGGAAATGATGAATTTGTTGGAGGCTATTTTCAGGGACAGATTAATGGAAGTGTGTGTGTGATTGAGTGAAAATAACCAACAGCAATATTGAAAAGAGTGACTCACTGAGGGAAGAGAGAAGCCCAGCCTGGCATGAAACCCGGAGATCTGGTCAACCACAACAACACCATCAACAAGAAAACCACCCCAGTGAAGATCTCCCGAGAACTGGAGGGAATGAATGAATGAATGAAGTAATGAAGTCATGAAAGGGTGGATGAGTAGATGAGAAGATGAATGCCTTATAATCAATTTAGTATGAATGGATGAATAAATGAACGACCAGGTAAAAGAAACAAACATGAATGACTGCATGAATGAATGGATTTGAATGAACTGAATGTATGTATGAATGAAGGAATGGATGAATGAGTGATCACCTTATGGGGCCCAGCGACCTGTATTCGTCTTCTATTTTTCTTGCTGCTCTTCTCTCGCTCTCACACGGCTCTCCTTTACATCGCCACAGGAACTTGAAGCTGTGTGTGAGTGTGTGTGTGTGTGTGTTCAGTTCACACACACACACATGTCATATTATTGATAGGCGACAGAAAATGCTCACAGTGAACTAAATGATTGATTGTGATTGGTTAAAAGCACACTGAAAGCACACAGCGCTGACTGGTTAATGAAAAGATTACTGAGCATATGCGGAGGCCAGCAGCGCTCATAATTAACCTGTCTGACACCATGACACCGCTAATGCTAATATTAGCATTACACTCATGCCTCTGTCCCAGGTTGTGTTAAAATGAAAGCAGGTGTCTCAGATTATATCACATCAAATCTGATTTATTCACATATTTGTTTTTTTATTGTCCTTTCTTTCAAGGTTTAGTTTGTTCTTTAAAGTCAAACTGAGATTAAAATTACATTTTGCTAAGAAATCTGTATATCTCTGGTGACCTTATTTGGTCAAAACTGTCATAACCGAAAAGAGGAAATTAAAGTTATATTTATTTTTATGCAGTGTAAGGGTCTGTGAATGTTTGGTTCCAAATGGTGAAGTCTGCACTGGTTAATTTAGAATTCTGGTCCAATTTATCTTCATGGAAGGGCACTAAAAATGATAGTGTAGCAAACATAACTAGGTATGACAAAAAGTCCATCAGCCTTTAGATTCCTCCTCATGACAAAAATGTGTGAATGTAGACAAATAGATACCCTCTAAGGTGTCTTATTAGCATCATGGTCATCATTATATTAGTTTTGGGGATGCTGATTATGTAAAAATTAAGCCAACAGATCCACTGTGTGGAGCCAGAGACAATGAGGATAAAATAGGCCTTACTGAAGAGTCATTTCCTGTATCTGTGTCATGTGGGTTTAGCCACTTTTGCTCCACTATTGGAGACCAGCAGCAGGTCCCGGGTCTATTGAGTCTTATAGGAAAAGTAAATGTGGGCTCAGATTATGAGCGATTCTCTTTGCCCTATATTTGCTGAAGTAAATATTGGAGTCATTTTTCACAGGCCGCACACCTTCAGAACACTCTGACACCAGGATGATATTTTTCTTGCCGATAAATCAGGAGAATATAACCAAGAATATAAGCAGAATAACCAAGATTGATCTATGACAACTGATCTGATCTCTTTCTGAACCGTCTCTGGTACAACACAGTCTGTTTTCATCCATCTACACGACAACATTTCCAAACGAGGTTTGAAGATCAGAGGTAAGAAGACCACACTTAGGACACAGGAAGTGTACTGACAGATATTGTAATGCGTTACCTTCTGTTATGGACTATTGTTGGCACAGCGAATGCTCACCCTAAGAGCCTTTTCTCTTGTTACGTGAAAAGTTTAAACATATAAAAGAATGTAAGACATATAGGGTAATATTAGAAAATGAAATAACAGTCTGATCATTTCTTTGTCCTTATAATACAATAAAATAAAATAAAATCTGACAATGATGCTAATTTTTTTTTTAATCTGGTACAACTTTGGCACAATTTGGGGAAGCTACCATTAGCTTAATTAGCTTACTAGCTACAGCATATTAAATCTACTAGGGATAGTTGCCAATTGAGTTACTGGCTAGTAATGAAAAACAATTTTTTTATCTTCTTTTGTCTGAAATGAATCCACTGTTTCAAAAATATTTGAGTATTTTGATGGTAAATCTGTCAGCGTTACAACAACTAAACCTCTGTGTGTTAGCGTGCTAGAAATAACACGTTATGTCATCGATTTATGACATTCTTCAATACGTACAAAAAGTAATAATGAAAACAAATAGTTCATCATAGCGGCCTTGGACAGCACTGTATCTTCACAACAATAAAACCCAGAAATGGGACATGCTCAATGGAATGATACAAATGTGATTGGGAAACTGTGATAATAGATAATACAATAAACAACACAAGATAAAGCTGATGATGTGCCGTGATACTGAAAGATATACGAATATAAACTGATATAAAGTTAGAAGATGGAAACTACAGCACGATGCACACAGATTAGTTGGAATAATAGCACAGATAGGAGGTGAAGAGCGGAGCAGATGGTGTGTTGATACTCACTCTGAGCCAATGAAGAGCCAGTACAGCCATATCCATGTTAGCAGCAGCATGATAACACTGATGGGAAGGCACAACAGGAGCCAGTTGCCGAAGTTAATGCAGTTGCAGTTTGGGTAAACCCTGAATTTAAAGACAGTGTTTGAGGATTTAATTGCATTTTTGTAAAATACACACAAAAGTTTAAAATCCTTTGTTGTTTTTCTGTTCTTCAATTTATTGCTCTCCAGTGGACTGAATCAAGCAAACTTTCTTCAAATTTTATATTTACATTTTATATTTAGAAAATACCAATCCTTACACAGTTGGAATGTTTTATTCATTTTATATGTTGCTTCAAATGTCGTCAAATGTCAAATGTGTGTTGTCACTCCCTTACTTTCCTCACACATATGCACTCAACCTGTCTGGTGAACCACTCACTGGGTGAGGTACTCGAAGAAGATGAGGTTGGGCGACGTGCCAGGCAGCGTGGAGATGCCGCCAATGTTAGAAGAGTAGGCAATGCTGATGCACATGGCTTTACAAATCATCAGGTCCCGATTACTCTTGCTGGAACCTGCAGGCTTACATACAACAACCTACAAGACAACACCATGGGAGAAAGTCACCAATGAGCATCAGCATTAGCACTACTGGTAGTAGCAGGAGAAGTATGAAGCATTTAAAAGGAGTAAAAAAAAAAAAAAAGCACAACAGAGGATGTACTTCCTGTATCAGCTGATCAACGATGGTGCATTTCTACACCTCTACCAGTCCATCCTCACCTTCTCCATCATCAACTGGCACACTGCTGCCACCGTCAAGGACAAAGGCAGGCTGCGGCGTGTCATTCGCTCCGCTGAGAAGCTGATTGGCAGCAATTTTCCATCTCTTCAGGACCTTAACTCCTCCAGGACTCTGAGGTGTGTGGCTAAGATTGTGGCTGACCCCTCTCACCCCAGAGACAAACAGTTTGAGACACTCCCCTCCGGCAGGACCGAAACATCACGCCACAAAAACAGTCAGTGTCAGGGCTGACTGACACTGACTTACACCCTCCACCCTTCAGACCCTACATGTTGCACTGATGTAAGGTCTACTGATTCTATGCATTACATCAATGTAAACCTTCTAATAATCTTTAAATGACATGTTTTGGATTACTGCATCTTAAATGATCTTGTACATTTACATATTGTGCATACTGTGGACTTTTGCACACTTCCTAGTGAATACTTTGCACATTCCTGCACAATCATTTTAATTGTACATGTATTAATAACTTCTAGTACTTGATTTTTATCTTCATTACTTAATGTTTGTTATGCACCAAAATTACCAAGACAGATTCCTTGTATGTGAAAACCTACATGGAAACAAACCTGATTCTGAAATATGATTAGGTAGCTGTAGCTTAGCTTGTAGTAATAGTAGTATCATTATAGCAGCAGCAAATCAAGTACTGATGTCACAACTAGTAGTTATAGTAGCAGTAGTGGCAGTATTAAAAGGAGTGGCAGTTGAGGCATTAATAGCAGCAGCAGTGGTGGTAGTAACAGAAGCAGTAGTACCAGTAACAGAAATAGCATTAGCTTATGTAGCACTGGTGATAGCAGTAGCAGTATAATACCAGTATTATTAGCAGACAGCAGTATCAGAAACAGTAGCAGTAATAGTAGTATACTGTATACTATAGGAGCAGCACTAGTAGCAGTAGCAGAATCTGCAGTGTCAGTAGTACTATCAGTGTTGTTTCATCTGTTCAGTGGTTTTTGTACCTGAGCTGCAGCAGGCTGTGGTACTGTCTGTATCTGAACACATGTGAAGGTCTCTACAGGAACATCTGGATGCCTCTGATCACTGACAGACACAGGGATATAGTATTAATGTATACTGGACGTACTGCACCAAAAACCCAGAGGTTACAACAGAACAGGAGAGTGTTTCTGGAGTGATCAATATCGATGTAATCCTTCACATACCTCATAACGTCTTTCATCTTTTCAACACAGCCGTCAGTTTCTGTAAATATAACAGACTGTGGTTAACTTATGTCTGTGCCCATGGTACCACTGTGTTTTTATGATGACTTGCCTCCAGTGTGAAGTGAACACTTGACTAGATTCTTCCTTGTGTTTTTTAATGTTGTCCTGATGCATTTCTTCGTTCCTCTTTCTGCTTTTATTTAAAGCACCATTGTGTTTGAAGTGATCAGATTTGTATTGGATGAATCTGCAGTGCAACTTTACATATTTTAACTTCAGTATAACCACGTCTCTAACCATACAAGTGTTATATTTACCTAACCCTAGCCATAGTTTAGTTGCCATCAGCGTTGAGCAAGCTGAAAAAGGTAAGAATAAGTTACTCATTACATATTAGTTTCTGAAAAATATTTACAAATAACTCAAATACTACAATTTCAGCACCAAATATAAGTACTAACTTACGAACATTTGCAAGTTGTAAGTAAAGCTTTATCAATGTATATTATTTATGTTTATTAATGGTTAATAATTAATAGGACTAAGTTTGATACCCAACCATAAAGAACTCTAATAGCAGTTTAACAGTCTCAGTTATATCATTAGTTAGTCATTAATTTGAGTGTGTCTCTACACATTCCTCTGTTTAAATACAGAATAAAATGTAAATCCAGGTACCGTCCACCTCCAGAGCCAGGTTGTCTTTTCCAGCACACTCCCCCTCCTTGGCCTTCAGGATCTGTTGGAGAACAGCCTCTACAATGGGCATCACCATGGTAACAGCCGAGGTGTTTTGGACCCACATGGAGAGGAATGCACAGCCAGACATGAAGCCCAACATCAACCTGGAACAAGCACACCACCCAGCATGGTAGTTAGAGCAGGAACATCTACAAACACTTCAATCTGCACCACCACACTGTCACTTTCTAACAGCCTGGAACCACCCGCTCGACTATGTTTTAAAGTCAGTGTGTAATAGAGTAACGAGTAATATTCTCGTACAACATGAGACTGTAATTTTGCTTCTGCTGCTTGACGTGTTCGGGTGGAATTTACACATGACATTTCACAGACACATGCGTTTGTGAACTAAAAATTTGAATCACGTAGCAGAGAAAGGTGGTGCTCACCATGCAGGGTTGACTCCCACCATGCTGACTAGCCTTAAGGCGATTCTGCGGTGGAGACCCCACTTCTCAATGGAAGTAGCGAGGCAGGTGATGCCCACCAGCAAGAAGTGGAAGTCTTTAAAGTACACTTTCGCCACCTGGAGAGGAAACAGAGAGGGAGTTATAAGAGAGTAATACTGTACAAGTAGAGATAATAAACGTAGAACAATCTTTCTATGTATATTTGAAGCTATATTAATTTGTTGCTCAGTAGCTGAAATCAAACTCTGAGACAATATAATAGAGAAGAAAATGCTAACATTAGGGTTAGGGTTAGTCAGGGTTTGGGTTAGGGTTGGATGGAAGTCAATAAATACACCAAAACACGCATGACAAAAACAAGTGCACTCTGGTAAATATTCAATAGTTAATTAAAAATAGCAATTATTATTTTTAACACACTTGTTATTCAATATTTTTAGTACCTGTAGTGTAAGTTTAGCCTTTTTCTAATGTGTTTGGACTAATCCTACAGTCTATAATCTGAGATCTGTTTTTACTCAATATCAGTGCTAGCGCTAGGGTGAGCTAACGTTAGTTTATCACTTAGCATATTTTCCCTATATGAACCTGCCCTATCCTGTGAACATCTGTTTATTCTAATCATAAATAGTGTAGCATCATTTCCCAGGAACAATCGGGTTGTTTTGGCCCATACGTAAAACCCCCTTAAGCACTGCCAGGTGAAAGTGATCCTGGTAGTTTTTTTTTTGTTGAGCATAAAAGTAAGGATGTTTCCACATACCTGCGATCCTTTTCTTGTTTTGTTTTTTTGTGTATTGTTCTACAAGAATAAACGATACGGCTGGTCTACCCATTCCCTAGATTGTCTCTTGGCTCCTCATTTTAGTCACTACACTACTTAGTTGAGTTAGCTAACTTTTTACCTAGCGTTACTCCTTCCTGCCCTGAATCTCCAGTTCTTGATATTTCCAAAAAAGGACTGGAATTTGACTACAGGTTTGATGAGATAACGTGAGGAAAAAATAGGTGTGCTGGGACATAGGTGCATAGTTATGGTACCAAATATTCAAGCTAACGTAATTGATAACAGGATGTAGGTTAGTTTGTCCACTTGTCCTTAATAATTAAATAAATTATGAAGAGGTATTTAGAACAGCAACTTGTTAAAATTTAATCTTTTTTAAGGTGAAGAATAGCTTAAAAGACAGATGACTCACATCCGAGGACTTCATGATGCCAAACATGGGGAGGAAGATTGCGGGGAGCATGGCAGTCATGGACAAAGGAATCACTTCCGTCACCCAGAACGTCGCCATCAGCAGCAATACAAAGGCACATTCTGCCTGCTACAAAGACAAAACACACAGGCACCTCTGCATTCATCTGTCATAGAGGACGAAAGAAAGCATTTAATTTACCATAGATCACGACGGATCTATGTAGTGTGAAGTCAGTGTTGCATTCACACATTCAAAGTAGTAGGCAGTCAGCTTTTTATATGTTCATTGTAAATTTCTCTAACAGCATTTATTCATTGAATGGTTTCAGGTCTAACTGATGAGTATAAATCCAATATGCACTCTCTTTTTAGCTCTGGTTTGGTCTGCACCAACTCCTAAGAAAAATATTTGGCTTTTCAGCTGCTACTTCACCACATAGCTTCTGACTTTGTCCAGCGTGTTTCACATCAATACAAACAGAAATTTTATATTTCTGTCATGTTTCATTAGTTTGAGCTTTGACTAGATCTCTTTTAATTAAGTCATCTCATTGTGTCCTCTTCTACTGATTTAATGGCAGCCGACTGAAGAATTTCCACCACCAAATGTTTAGATTGAAACGTAAATTAATTTGCATTTTGCAGATTTTCTAGAAGGGCTGCTGAAATTTGAGCTACAGCTGGATGGGATGGAAATCTGACCTCCATCTGCTATTTAGAGTCAGGTGGTGTACAACACTTTGTTTGTAGAAACACAGGGACTAAAAACACAGTAACTGTGCTGTAAAACCAAAACTTCACAAATGACCCTTCATAAGTCCTTTCTAAAAAGTAACTAGCAACAACTTCACAGCTATTCCTATAACAAGTGCAATGCGCAGATGATACTGTGAACAAAGGTTGTTTTGTTTTTTTGCCTTTCAGAGCAGTTCTTTTATACCTTCAGTTTCCTTTATTTGGTTCATAAACTTAATCGTAAGTTATAGTTGTTCTTTGCACAAATGGGTCTATATACCATAAAAACCACTCACCTTCGTCCTGATGACAAGAGGAAGAGGAAGCAGTAGAAGCGGTGTCAGAGTGATCAGGGCGATGCTGCGATAGTTCCACAATCCTCTTGTCAACATCTTTAGCATTCTCGCTCTCTTTTTTTTCTTGTTGTTACTTTTTTCTCCTCTTCCCTCCTGCAGGTTCCTGTTATAATCCACCCGGCGTTATGCTGAAAGTCTTTACAGACTGATTTGAGCTGGTGGGAACGCAATGCAAGGTTGACCTCAGAGATTCCAGCCTCAAACTGTTATGTGTCTATATCTGTTCTTGAGCAAGACATAAAACCTGATTACTAATCGCTGGTTATCTCTGCGCCAACACAAAGGTGAGCTAATAATGAGATACAGCTTTTAATTTATGACAGTTTAAAGGGGCAGTATTAGTGGATTTACACTTTAACCTATTTTTACACATCTGTGGAAGAATAAATCTATCCAAACTGCATTTCCTCCAGTCAAAGTCATTAAAAGGTTAGTCTGGCCATGCAAGAAGGTTCTTTTTTAAAATTACTGGTAGCCACAACAAAATCTGAAAGTGTATTTTTAAGGTTACAATTCAGAAGTTTCTACGACACGAAAGATCCTCTCTGTTGATCCTATCACAACGTGAGCAGAATTGAGATAACAACCACCTCCAGGAAGTATGTCAAAGCTGGAAAAGATCTTGAGTTGCAGGAAAGTGAATTTCTTTACCTTTGATGGAGTGAGACTAGCAGTTTCCCCCTGTTTCCAGTCTTTGTGCTAAGCTAGGCTACATTAAACTTGTTTTGGACCTAACTCTGTACTCGATCAGATATCCACCCGGCTTTCTTTAAAGTATCTAAAAACTGACTTTTTAACATTAATGTTAAATATTTTGTGTAGTGTTGATACTGAGTTCACTTCATCACAGATTTTTGACTGAAGATGTCCAATGAAAAACAGAATGTAACCTACTGTGATAAAGAAGAACAAAGGATGAATGGAATGAAAGTAGAGCTGTGTGAAAAAGTTCAAATTCACAAAGTTTTGCAAGTTTTGCAAACCATTCAGGCTGCTTTAGAGGCTGCAGTTTGTCTTTTCCCCTTGTGTTTCTGGGCGTGGCCTTCGATTTCTCCTCGCCTGCCTGGTCACTTCACCACCTGTGGCTCATCATCCAATCAACCAGTGCAGTATATAACTCCGGTTCATCCTTCCAGACTCTGCCAGTTTGTTGTAGTAACCCTTTTGGTAACTACCCAACTAACTCACTCTGCAAAATTTTGAAATTTTGATTTTTGCACGCCTGCCATGCATGACATTACTTCTGCTTTGTCCTCCAGCCTGCTTACATCACTGCTATTCAAATCTCTTAATATTGGGCCTCACAGCTCATTGGATGTTAGAGGACGAAAGATAAACTGAGCACACTGTGGTTTTCTTGAGGTATACTTTAACTCCTTATCATGAAGTTCTAAGAAGGATGTTAAACAGTTGCTAACTCTGTTTGTCTCCTTTGACCCTTGTCTAATGCCTCCGATTATCAAAACACAGGAGATGCATTCAGGCCACGCTGGAAATATTTTACACAAGTGTACAAGTGTGCCTACAGAGTAATTATAGACTTTTACACTGTTTTAATTTGTATAAAATTTGTGTAAAAGTTCTGCATTGAAAACCCAATTTACATGACCAGCATGAAGGAGACACTCTGGTCACTGCGCGGAAAACACAAAGGTGCTATTGAGAGCCAGTGTTTAGTTTGTCTGTTCTGGGCTACTGTAGAAACATGACAATTCACCATGGTGGACACTGTGGAAGAGGACCAAATGGCAACCTACGCGGCTGTAAAGAGAAGCCAATGTGGCAGTGCCAAAAACTGCAGTTCCTCAAACGGCCACTGGAGGCTGGCTACAGAACAACAAGTCAATCTCCATAAGCCACCATATTAAAATGTCCAATTTCACAGCAGAAATAAACACGTCCAGAGTTTGAGCTTCAAAACGGCTCTTCAGAAACCTGTGGGTGACGTCACGCGTACACTGTCCATTCTTTACTGTCAGTGAAGAAGAACTGCAGTGCTTGTGCATATAAAAGGTTCTTTTTAAGGTAACAAAAACACAATGATTGAATGATTGACTTGTTAGTATATACTAATGAAAACATAGTTATAAATATTATATTATATTTCTGCCATATTATATAATTAGAGCCACCTTTAAAGATTGTAAATACAATTGTTATTTGTTATGTAAAGGATAACTTACTTGAATTAGTCAGGATGAACTTGCATACTGGATGTGCAGTATCTGTAATTCATAATGTGCTTCAATGGACGAACCTCTATGCAAAGAACACGTACATCATCCTTCCAAAATAAAGGCACCCAAATGAATTCAAACCTGGAGTAAACCTCATGAACTTTATTTTAGATTGCAGTCAAAATGTTCAGAAAGAAAGTGACAAGCGAGATATGAAACAGTGACGAGAAAGAAAACCACAGGGTGTTTCTTAATGAGCTGAGGCCGGTGTGGTGTTGGTGGCGTGCTTGCCTGTCGCCATGGTGATGGGCTTAGAGACAAGCTGGTTGCCCAGGGAAGCGGACGGCTGAGAGTCCAGGTACTCGGCCATGACAGAGATCTGGCTGAAGTGTCGTCGAGCCAGCGTGTGTTTGTGCTCGATCCTGCGGATGAACGTCGCCTCGTACGCCTGAACACACACACAGGAGGTAGACTCAGTTTGTGTAACAGCTGGAGGCCAGACTTTACCAGCTGCGTTTTTATTGTTTGACCAGACAAACACAAAGAAGACCAAACAAAGTGCCAGAGTGACCAGGATGGGAAGTTCACATGGCAGCAGGTATCCGTTTTCACAGGAAATGTGTACAATATTCCAACTATTAATGAACTAATGATGTATCCTTTGTATCCTTAAGTAATCTTTAAGTTTAAGTCTCAAAGTGACAACAGTTTGGGGAAGACCCTTTCCTGTTTCAATGTTAAAATGCCTTTGTGACGGACACCAAGGCTAAAGTCCTTACCACAGCAGCAGAGATTTGATTCCAACCCCCTTTCCTGTCTCCCTTCAGGGGAACTGACAACTAAAGGTAAAAAACGAGTTCCTTCTGGTCTATGCATGAACAAATTAAAGTTCTGGAGGTTAAAGAAAGTTTAAAACATTAGCAAGAGCTGAAAGGAAATTGTTTATTTTATCACAGGAACTTTTTCTATGGTCCCAGGAACCATTTCAGAAACTTTACCTGTGTTTCAACCTGAGGAACCAGAAACTAATGACCCCTTGCCACCAAATATTATCTAAACCCAGGAACTAGATAAGAGTTATAGCAGCCTGAAGTTAAAAGTTCTGGCCATGCAAAAGGGTTTTAATTACTGGTAGTCACAACAAAATCTGAAAGTGTATTTTTAAGGTGACAAGTTTCTACAACATGATCCCGACTTTTTGATCCCATCACAGCGTGGCAGAATGGAGATAACAAGACTATTCATTGTTGAACATTGATTTGTGACGCGAGTGTAAATGTTGGACATGGACGGACCTTGTGGACGTCCTCCACCTGCAGGTGAGCTGAAATCTCTTCTTTGGATAGCAGGATGCAGTTCCAGGGACTCCAGTCTCTCTGACGCTCCCAGCGGACAAACACCAGGTTGAAGAGGTCCTTGCTGGCTTGGAGTGCTGAGCGGGATGTCCAGACCACCTCCACCAGGTACCGCATATCCTCCACCTGAGAGAAGATAAATGCATTACAGCGAACTGTGCAGGAAACAGAAATAATCTTCTTGAGGCTTGAAGTGTGGAAGTAAAGATCAACCAAACAGATAAATCACCTGCAGCAGGAAGGGAATCTTGGCCTCCTTGTTGAGCTGCTGCTCGTCAGCTCTCAGCCTCTTTAGGATGTTTTTGTAGTAGGAGTAGTCATTACGTGTTCTTGCTATGTTGTCAAGTGAAGTGCATTCATGGCACCGACCGCTGAGACGGGTGTTGGCGGACGGGCTGAAGTCACCGGAGGGTAGATAGCGATAACAGCTCCGGCAGAGGAACATGTTATTCCTCAGCTGAGAGGGGTTCTGGGGAACCTGGGGTGGATTTATACATTTAGACATTTATAGGTAACTTATATCCAAGACTGTCCATATGATCCCACACCAGCAGTGCTCTTTGCTCACCTTGAGCAGCTTGGCCACCTCAGGGTTAAACGCCGGTATTTTGATGTACTGGAGGAACAGAGTGGAGATCCTCTTTCTCAGCCCCTCTAGATTGGCTGCCTTAACCCCACAAGTCATCAGGTCCACCTCCCTGTCTATCAAATCCACGATGTCGCGGGTCAGCTGACACTCATGCTCCTGTCCAATAAGGATAAAAAAGATTATACCACCAACCACTGACTGTATATAAAGATAGACATGACAGCTCCCCAACAGTGAAGTCAAAACATCACAATCACCCTCTGTTGGCTGGCTGCAGTGTTCATTTTTTAATAAGTTTTAATTTATAATTTGATTATATATAAAGGAAGTTTTGCATGTCTTGAAACTTGGGTCCTGCTCACAAGTGAGTTACGGACAGACGTCAATATTGAGACTCCAACTTCAGTCACTACTGCTGGCTCCAAATGACGTCAGGACAACAGGACAAGATGGCAGTGGCAGCATCCGGGATGTTTTAGCTTCATTTTTGTAAAGTAAAGTTTTATAAATATCAGTTCTACCAACATTAGAGAATTGTAGTATCAATGGGAAATTATAAATTCCTGTGAAACACCAGTGTGTAGGATTTAGTGGCATCTAGTTGTTGTGGATTACAACCCCTTTGCCTCACCCTTCCCTTCTATGTAGGAGAAACAAACACAAATCCAGTGTTTAGTTTGTCTGTTCTGGGCGACTGTAGAAACATGGCGGTTCAACATGATAGAAGAGGATTTACAAAAACATAACATTTCTTATTTTCAGGTGATTATAAACTAATATAGTTACAAATATATTCAATTTCTGCCATATTTTCTAAAAAGAGTCCACTAAATCTGACGCACTGGACTTAAGTGTTGTAGATATGTTTTTAATATAGAATTTGTGCACTTTCCAATAAAAAGTGAGTCTCAACAGGAAGTTGGAAGAAAGCGATTATTTGAGTTTACAAAATGTATTTCACTTCTGCCAACTTTACTTCTCTTTGTCGTTCTGGACACTCCTTCTAATCGCTGGTTAACTTTAGAATAAAGACACAGACTAACGTCGGGCAGAATTTAGATGGTGGTGACGTTCATACACTGGTCCAGCACCATTCGTGTACGAGCTCACAAACCAGTAGTGTGTGATACCTGGACAGTGTGTTTGAGCGTTGTGAGAACATCTCGTCTCGCCTCCCGGCTGATGGTGAACAGGTTGATGTTGTTGTACAGGTCTCGCAGCTCTCTGGCTCTGATGGTGTGTTGACTGTCCATCTCGATCAGTCGACCATCGGCTGCTCGCCACTGATGAGGAGCCGCACACTGAAACACACCATCACAATGTCAGTACTACTGGTGATGCTACTAATAACACTACTGCTAATAATACTGCTGACAATAAAACTGCTACTGACTACTACCATTGCTACTAATGGAAATAATAGTGTTGTTACTAACAATCCTTCTACTGCTACCCTGATACTGGTATTACTAATGACCACAACTTGAACTACTGCTACTCTTACTACTTCTCTTCTTCTTAAAATGACTCATACAACTTGTGGTACTTGCGTACTTGTAGTACGCTACAACTTCTACAAACAGTCCTACTGCTACTCTGACGGCTACTGATAGTACCACAACAGTACTACTACTAATCCTTGTCTTCCTCGTCCTCCTTCAACTACTACTAGTTTTACAAGTTGTAGCAGTAGTTTTAGGAGGTGACAACTACTCCTGCTCCTGCTACTGATATTACTACACATACTTCCTCCTCCTCTACACTACTCTTTTTATTCCCACTTCTTTTTTTTGATCATTTATATAGGAAAATATATTGATGTAAATAGTAAACAATTTTAATGACGATATTTTAAATGTTACTCCTCTGAGCTGAGCACAGAATTAAAAGATAATTCTAATTAAGGTAGGGCTGCTAACTAAAATAATATTCATTTATAGCCCAAACATCGTGTTTAGGTCTGGATAGAGAGCTGGGAGCGGAGGGGGAGCTGTGACCTCTGACCTTGTCCAGGAAGTTCCTGACAGTTTTGTCGTAGTTGTCATTCTGGATGGCAATCTGATGACGTCCGATGGTGGCGATTTCCTGCGTCTCCTGCTCCAGCAGAGAGCAGAGAGCTGCCTTCCTCTCAGCCCCACGCAGGGACGAGTTGATGCGCTGCTCCTCCTCACACCTCCACTCTGAAACACACAGATACAATATTTTACCCATTAACATCAACATCACAAGTATTGGTACTTGTACAAGTACATTTGAAGTACTTGTACTTTACTTTACTTATGCAATCTAATTCCTATTTTTAACATTATATTAATACATTTTAGAGGGAAATGTACTTTTTATTGCTTTTATCTGACAGCTTTAGTTACTAAAAACTATTTTTAAATACCTATGAATACATCACCCAACAGTTCATATGTAGAGTAGTGAAACAATTGTTTGATATTACATGCAAAAACATTTCATGGTTCAAGCTTCTCCAATGTGAGGATTTCCTACTTTTTATTTTAATTATTTTTATTTATGTTTAATAGTTTTGAGGTTTGGACTACTGGTTGGACAAAACCAACACTGTGAAGGTGTCACTTTGGGCTGTGGATAAGTGTCCAAATCAAATCAAATAATCAATCAAGATGATGAATTTGACGAAAAAAAAATTTAATTGCAGTCCTACACAAAATAATTGAGTTATCTGCAAGTACTTTTACTTTTGGTACTTATTAGTCCTAATTTTAGTACTTTTGCTTAAGTAAAGGATCAGAATACTTCCTCCGCCACAGCAGCAGAGTGAACGCCCCTTCCCCTCAGCCTACTCTCTAGAGCTTGGTACAGCAGGTTGATGTCCTCTCTCCTCCGCGGGTTCATCATGCGTTGGCGACGGTCTCTCAGCTGCTCCTCCTTCTCCTCCTTCCTCCTCCTCTCCTGCAGCTCTAACCAGGCCATCCGCCGGTCCCGTTCCCTCCTCAACCGGTTCACCTCCTGCTGGGCCAACCAGCGGCGGACAAACGACTGCAGGCGGATCACCTGCGTGAGTGACAAGAGAGGAGGAGGGAAACAGGTCACAACAGAATTTCTTTTTAATGTGTATATATTATTTTATTGTAATATTATTGGATTACAATTTCATTTTTTCTTATACATGTATATTCACACAAATGTTTGCACACTTCATTTATTATATAAAGCTTTGTAATGTCGAGCTAAATCAAGCTTTATTTTTATAGTTTAGTCATAGCCTGTAGGGAAGAAGAAGGTTTTTCACCTGCTTTTAAAAGCGTTCAGCCCCCTGCTGTAGAGCCACAGTATGAGGGCTTGTTAGAAGACCACTCCTGTGAACCTTAGAGTTCTTACTGAGTTCTGGCTTCACTTTTGCTCTCCAGAGACACAGAACTAGGAGAGCTACGCGAGCAGCAGTATCCCTTGAGGCACGTACAGAGTTGACGGACACGGCTGAACTTGACATCTCCAAAGCTGGAACAGGCCAGCGGACCTGTCTGATTGTCTGTAAGGTTCATGAAGTTCTCTTTGTCTTCTCTCTAATTTCTGTATTTTTTGTTTGTTTCATTCATTTAAATAGTTCTTTATCTGTTTTCTTGCCTCTTAGCTGGTCTCTTGTGTAGCTTTAATGTAATGTTAATTTCCCAGGGATCACTCCAGTTTTATCTTCTCTCTATTATTTGTTGTTCGCATGTTTTGAATTAGGTTTTTGAGTTCTGACTTACAATTAAACGCATCATTAAACCCTGTAGACTCTGCATTTATCCAAATTAATTGACGGAGGAAGTATACGGAGGGGACACAAAAAGTAACATAGCTTAACATGTTTAAGATTTGTGACTGATGACTGAAATTGTGTTTAATCTTCAAATCTTCAAACTTAAATATGAAAAGACACCTTATTTTCTGATTGTTGATAATATCAGAAGGGAATTTTACATCGAGCAAGTAGAAAACATTTACAACACATGTTATAACATATGTCATATCATCTGTGAAAGTTCAGATTGCATCAATCTGCTCATGGACTCCTACTCAGTCATGGATGTTTGTGCCTGTTCGCGCTGTTTGCTTTGTGTTTGTCATTCTGACAAACATTTCACAGGATGACCTTTTGTAACTACCACATGATTTTTTTTGCTCCAGTAGCAGTGTGTCTAAAGAATAAAGATGTTGGCAAGAAAGTCTGCCCTGCTTTATATAACTGTGGTCCAGAGCAAGATATTTCGAACCCTGACCTTTCCTCCATCAGGAGAAAGACGCTACGTCATATTGATCATAGCTCTCATCCCTACATTACTAATCATGAGATTAACATTATTGATAAAAAGACATCATGCATTAATATCAAACACACGCACACACACACTGAGTGTTCACCCACAGCTTTCAGCCTCCTGTCATGATACTCGTCAGCAGTGATGTAGTTGCTAGGGGCGACCAGCTTGTCATTCATACAGGAGACGTAGCAGCCGATCCCAGTCATCTGGGTGTAGACGTTGACCGGACACTGCTGGGCCTGAGACTTCACCTTTACTGTCTGGTGGAGATGGAGACACAGACAAAGAGACTGACTGAATTTAACAGATCAGGGACATGTTTCTATTAAAACATAATCATACTGTTCAGTTTGGAACAAAAGCTTGATTCAGTGCACTCAGAGGGCTGAGAGGACTACTGGATTCCCAAATGGTTCAATAGGACTGATGATTGAAAGGGCAGAAAAAGACAAAGGCTCTTCTGAGGAAGAGTGAAATAACAACGTAGGAAATCAAACTGGAAGCTCAGCATCAAAATCTGTGCAGATTTAAACAGGAACAGGTTTCATGTTTCAGCGTTGAGTCCACAATAATACCTCTAACAAGCTGTAATTAACAGGTTTGTTGCTTTTCAAAGCTATTCTGAAAAGACGATTAGTCTAGTATATGAACATACTATGAACTGACAAATTACAGTTTAGTCTCTGTTCAGCCTGACCACTGAGTGACTGCAGAGGGCACAAAGAAAAACAGATTCCAAAATATTTAGAGTCCTGCACCGTTGTAGTTCAGTAATGATCACAGGTCAGTTATGCTTTTTTATGTATTTGGGGCCAAAACAATTTTAAATGTAACTGAAACATTTGACATCTGAATTATATCGTCTTATCTAAATGATCAATATAATAGGTGATTCAAAACTTTTGAACAGCACTATACATGGAAAATTTAAAAAGATCATCTTAATGTGATAAAAATATCTCATATCTATCCACCAGTCTTCAGACGGAGGTGTCTGAGATGGATCAGCTTCCCTGGTATTGACCTTAGGAGCTGTATTAAATTTTAAATGCACCTAATAAACATAACCAACGTCAAATTCTTATGGGCTAAAACTGTGAAGATATTAATTAAGTTTAGTGATTGTGCCAGAGGAGAGATCAGGTCCGTGCCCTGCACACACACACTGTGCTGATATGGATGAGCTGTTTAAGACAGGGAGTCGGGGCAGCTGTGAACATCTTGAGGCCGCAGTTGAGGTCACAGACTTCAGGCTGTTAATTGAGGTTCACTGCAGGCAAGATGAGCCTGTGAGTAACATTTTCCATTTTCCTAGCTTGTGACAAAGATTGATGATGCTCGAGTACTGGACTCAGTGAAACCTTTAATTATTGATGACCTTTTAAAATCTGGAACCATCGCAGACAGTCCAAAAGGGCAGCACACACATTTTACATGCATGTAGCCGGTATGCTTATCATGCAAGTGCAGCTCGATAATACACTTTAGTTCCATGACCACGGACATGAGTGGTGACCCAAAGAGTGGCTCTGTGAGCAGAGTTAATTTCCCTGTGGACAGTGTCCATCAACTGTCTGTTGGATAATTTCAATGCTGTGATGGACATGGACCTCTCCTGGTCGAATCATCAGCACAAACAACGAGAGGTGAGGTGAAAAAATTCAGTTTCATGAAAAAAAAAATGTCAAAAAGGCACAGGAACAGGCTGTGTCCATAACAACAACATAAACAAAGTCAATTATGAATCCCAGAGAGCATTGCTGTGAGATATAATTTTTCAAAATGTATATTGTATATTGAGATTCAGGCTGACATTTATTTATATAATAAAAACAACATATGAAATACAAGATAGACGGATTTTTGATGAAAAAAAATTGTGATTTTCATCGACCGAACACGTCATTTTATTTAATCCTAAAGGTGTTCATTTGGTCATTGGTCTAACGTTGAATCTCTGATTCTCAGATTAGTTTTAATCTGTACAGTTTACAGTGCAGCATTAGACTTTTTTTAAGTTTTAATGATGCAAATTTTAAAAATCAGCAGTTAAAACTAGTTCCTCTAGTGGTATGTGCATGACATTTTTTAATGAAATAAATTAATTTAAAACATGTTATACCATTAAAATACTACAACAATTTGAATGAAAATAACTTATGAAACTTCACTTGAGATCATTAGGATGTAATTTAAAATAAGTATTTCCTCTAATAGGGTGGCACGGTGTGGTTAGCAGTGATTAGCACTGTCGCCTCACAGCAAGAAGGTTCCTGGTTCGAACCCCGGCCGAGCCCTTTCTGTATAGAGTTTGCATGTTCTCTTTATCTCTATGCTCCCTGTAAAGAGCTGGTGACTTGTCCAGTGTGTACTCCGCCTCTCGCCCTAAGTCAGCTGGGACAGGCTCCAGCCCTACCGTGACCCTGATGAGGATAAGCGGTTACAGAAAATGTATGGATGGATGGATTTCCTGTAATATCTGCCTGATACACAGTCACGTTCATGTGTGTAGTGCACACATAGTGCACACATACATCCATGATTAGATTGTAAGGGGAGGTAAATTGAACGGTTCAAAAACACTGCAATCGTGGTTCCAAACAGAAAATTTGTGTAAGAGAAGTGCTGACACCTGTCATAATGATGGTACTTGGAGAGTCTAATATTTTCTGAGGTGGTGTACAGTGGAAAAACACGTGTTTAGTGGAGATCACCTTCTGTTCCAAGCCCTCTCTAGACCCAGTGTTTAGTTTGTCTGTTCTAGGCTACTGAAGAAAATGGCAGTTCAACATTGAGGACACCATGGAAGAGGACATGAAATGTATGTAGATAAAAGTCTCATTCTAAGATAATATATATATATATATATATATATATACAGCTCTTAATTTCAGGTGATTATGAATATTATATTGCACTTCTGCAAATAAATGTACACACTGGGCCTTTAAGAGGGTGAAACTCAATCCCATAAACTCTGTGTGTTTAGTGTGTTGACATTACAAGTAAAAACTTTTTCTTTCAAAAGCATCCACAGCTCCAGCCTCTGACTGCTATACGGTAATGAAGGGTCAAAGGTCACTGAGCTATGACAGCTGTTATTGTATGTTTTATATATGTTTGTCTCTCATTTGTGCCCTTCTTTTTTATTTTATTTTCAGGGGAAGAAATTGTAAATGTGAATGTAAATGTGACCTGATTTCAGAATAAATAAATCATTTTAAAAGAATCCTTGTCAATGCCCGTAGATGAATTATGACATGTTAAAAGCTAACAAGAGCTGAGAAGAAAGAAAGAAGACTGCAGCTAACAGGCTGCTGTCCTGTGATGTGTAAACAGTCATCATCACAGTGCTGACAACACAGACACACACACAGACACACACAGACACACACACACAAACACACAGGGTCTCATTACTGCAATCCATGTATGTCTTCATGTATGTACATCTATAATGAGTCTGTGTGTGTGTGTGTGTGTGTGTGTGTGTGTGTGTGTGTGTGTGTGTGTGTGTGTGTGTGTGTGAGAGAGAGAGAGAGAGAGAGAGACACACACATATTTAATTCAGAGGTTAAGAGCAGGTGAGTCATACACTCACTCCATCTGATGAGGACCAACACACACATATACTGAGACCTACATGTTGACTCAAATCCAACTACACCACAAACACACAAACTATCTTTTTAAAATGATTACTTCCCAGAAACATATTGCACTGCTACTGGGATTTCCAGGATTTCACGGTCTACCAAAGAACTGTGAATAATCCATTATGAAATTCTATTTATACAATTTTATGATGGTTTTCATTCATATTTAATTATGTGATTATATTTAATTATTAATTATTTGTGGTCGCAGAACAACAATTCCTTTGAAAAGTATTGAGGTGGAAGAAACACAAGAATAACAGTGAATAATAGTGATCAGCTGAAAATAATAAACCTTCTGACAGCGTTGATGGAGCTTAGGACTCATGGTGAGGACAGCTGTTATGTTACAAAAGAGATAAAAAATAAAATAATGAAGTTAATTCAAATTATCCTGCACAATTTCTCCTGAGAAGAACACATTCTGTTTTTTTTATTTTTTATATGGATAAAATAATGCAGATCAGATTCAGAATCAAACTAATTAAACCTCACGCTCACTAGAGACGTGTCACTGTGACCATCCGTCTTCTGTCTTCTGGTTCAGGAGGCTCATTTACACTCTTTCTCTCTCTGTGTAATTAGATTGTTTAATTTGCACACAAAGTCATGTTCTGTCTCATGCCTGAATGAGAACAATGTTCTGCTGTAGTGAATGACCTTTAAATGCACCACACACACGTCCTGCTGTTGGTCTGTGTGCGTTATTATTATTATCAGAATTATCAGAATTTTGGATTCTTTTTAAATTCTGCAACCAAACATATCACCTCCTAAACATTAAAATGATATTTCTGTGTGATAATTGTGTTTTGAAGCTCTGTCCTGTACCTGTGTCTCACGGCTGAAGACCACCACTCCTCTGTCAGGTCTCCTCTTGGGCAGCGTCTGTAGGGCAGCATGGTGGTACACCACCCCCGTCAACCGGTTTCTGTAGCCGCCCAGGAAGGCCTTCTGCTGGCGGGGACGCTCAATCTCCACCACCACCTCCTGGAACACGCCCTCATCTGGAAGTTTGAGAGAGTCATTTTACAGAGAGTAAATATGTAAATGTTTCTGCCATTAAGTGTCTGGTACAAAAATCCTGAATAAAAATAAAACTCTACCTGCACAACGTTCTGAAATAAAATATAAGCATCACCGTTGCAAATTCTTTCATTCTTCATTCACAACTTGCACTAATGTCACTGTCTCTGCTGTATGAACATGTCAGTTGTATTTTGTACTGACAGGTCTAATGAAAGAATTTGGGAGTGAATATATTAGTCATAATATCAGTTTTATGTATGTATTCATAAGTAATTGTTCTGGGAGTATATGCAAGCCTTCATATTAGGACACTGATAATTTTTTTCTTACTGCTCCATGTGGTTTGTTACACAGAACCTTCTAGAAAACAGCTTAAAGAAAGAAACTTCAACCAGTCAGATCGATGACCTGCAGTACATAACGTAGTCAAATTCAGTGGTCTGAACAGCATCTATGCTAACTTCTGTATTGTTCTGTATCCATTGTTGTTTTCATGCAAGTAATTTCTCACACACCTACTTTTAAACCACGCCAAGCTAATGTGTAGCTGAAGTACAAGAAACAACAATAATTTAAAGCTGCATGAAGAGAAGCATCTGATAAAGCATCAGTTTATTGTGGCTGACATCTTAGTAAACAGCTGCTTTCACATCCAGCGGACACTCTTTAACAGTTTTTAGAAGACAGTACCGAGGGAGGAGGGGTCACACCTGTTTGGACTCGGACTGTGATGACGTCCGGCATGTTGTCATGCTCTGGGGGGCGAACTGGGCGGAGTGGGTGGGTGGTCGGGTCGGTGGAGCTCATCTCCATCCGGGTGGAGCCATGAGGGCGGACGCCGAGCTCCATCAGGCTCTTCTGCTCTTCCACCACTCTGCCTAAAAAGAAAAAAGACAGAGCACGCAATTAGTCTTATTCGATTGTATTTTATTTCATTTAAAGGTCCAGTGTGTCAGATTTAGGCGGCTCTATTTACAGATATGTCTGAGAAGAAATGTAAATAGGATTCTATTTAACTCAACTGGAAGAATTATTACGTTACCATAGAATGAACCTTTTATATCTACAGATGCTGCAAATTAAAATGGCACGTTAGCCCAAAATGAAACCAAATACTGGCTCTAGATAGGACCTTTTATGTTTCCTGCACGATTTACAGCCACCATAGTTTCTCCTTTACATCAGTAAGGAGAGGGTGAAGTGGGGGTGTTGCAATCCGCAACTACACCACTAGATGCCACTAAATCCTAACTAAGTTATTCACCAAAACACTGCATCCTCAAGCTCTAAATGTGTTGAATGCATCTCTTTCCTCATAAAACATTTGCTTGGCACATTACCCCAAAGTGTAGATCAGTGTAATAGTGTGAAAACATTGGTGTAACTGTGGCTGGTCTAACCTGACTTTCAGGTCAGAAGAGTGACCCAGAACTCAATAGCACTACTGGAGGTCTAAAACTCCACAGGGAAACGTTACCCAGCAGGAAGAAATTGGGGGAGCATAGCAGAAACAATTTTGGGAACCACTGGTCTATCGTGTGTCCTGGTATCAACACTGATCTAAGATAACAGTGGGTAGGTAGTAGTGGGATTGATGGTTACCTCAGTTTATTCATCGCTGTCACAACTCTTCAAACCTTCAAACATCAGAAAAGAAACATCTCCCAGCGTTTGTTGGTAGAAAAAAGGTTACTGTCCATACCATCCAGAGAGATCTGCAGCACATCAGCAGGAACTCTCAGCTCCGAGGCGAGGTGACACTTCAGCTCCTGTATGCTGAGACCGATCGCGAAGGCCACAGTCATCACATGACCCTCTGGCACCAGCACCACCTTCACTGCAACCATACACAGAGATACTACGTCATAGACTGTGGGTTTAACTCTCTTTTGTATGTGGTAGGATTTTATCATTAATTGAAATTACATTGCTTAAGTTAAGTTAATACAACAATGTTTTATTTTTTAAGAAGCATTTTCAGTTGTGTCATTGTGACAGATTTTATTATGAGTCCACTTTTTCATTTTTTTATTCAACTTAGACTGTTAAATTCTCAGCTTTTACCACACCATGCTTCTCCACAGTGTCCATCCACTGCCTTTGAATAGATGGGTTTATATAATGTCGTTTCTTTGTTGCCACTAATAGAATTCTAACAAGATATTGATCTTCATGGTGCATAATTCCTATCAGGTTACCTAGAAACAGCACACACACCGTTGGCACTTCATCCACAAATCATTTTTTTTTTTTTGCCTAACCCAGAACACATGAATATGATTGTATTTTATATCATGCCTCTGTTTTTAGCACTCTGCAAATATATCAAAGTGAAATTAAAATAAAATTCAACAATCTGTGACAAATGGATTTGGGAAATCACCGTCACAACGTCAACAGATCAGTGTTAGAGAGCCAAAATCTGAAACAGGTTTTTATCTTTTTAAAGGAGATAAACTATCATGTAGAAATCAAAAGAATTTCATTTGGAAGATAAGCTTAATGAAAATAATCAGACCCTCTTTACTCTAACGCAAAACTGCCTCTGGAACATGCTATTATTCTTTATTTTCCGTTTCTTTTCATTATTATCTTCTCATATAGGCCTGGTCTACATAACACATGCTCATCTATTATCAGGATGTGCATTAGTTGTTACCTTGACAACACCTGCTCTTCCTGGAGTCCATATAAATACTAATATACAATCAGCATGTGTTGAAATGGCTGAAAGAAGAAAGAAGCTTCATGCTTACATTTACACTAGTATTTAACATCTGTTGTCTTTGTTTGGGTTTTCAGTGGTTTCTATGTTATGCCTATTCATCCAAGTACTGTATATAATTTATAGGGTTGTATTGTTTTATTATAATAAAACTATTTGTAACTAGTGTTTGGGTTTGAAACCTCATTTCAGAGTCTTACCTGTAGCTGTAGAGTTTCCAACATTTTCTTTTCTCTGAGGCTCCCTAAGCTGCTCAACATCATCGGGCAGATCAGCCTGAGTTTCAGCTTCTTCCACAGTCTCCAACACATCTGGACAGATGTTACCATTATCAAATAGAATATATCTAAACTGCTATATAAATAACACCAGTCAATCACTAGATCCAGTGATTCAGTGATACTTGAGCAATGCCAATGAGTTGATGATTTTAGTGGGATAGACTGCCATAAAATGAATTCTTTATGAACCAAATTGTACAAGATTATTTATTAAGGATAGACCTGTTGAGATGAGCCATCTCTGATGCAGATTGTTTAACTGAGATTCTCACCAGTTAACTTTCCAACAGTTTCTGTTTTCTGAATCTCTACAAGCTGCTCAGTGTCATCGTGCAGATCTGGTTCAGCTTCTTCTGCCTCCAGCACATCTGTTCAATGCAGAGAGATAGGACAAAAATAAATACGATTTGTGTCATATACTAGACTCAGGTATCCATTTAATTAATAGTAATAATAATTATAACAATTAATAATTATCAAACTAATGGGATGTCTGCAATTGTACTTTACTTGATGCACTTATTAGTGCCGAGTGCCTAAGACACAAGGCAACTCTTAATCTTCTGCGTGTTTCTTCTTAGTTTTTTTATTAGTGCCGAGTGCCTACGACACGAGGCATCTCTCCCCAGAGCAAGCTCTAGGACCCCAACAAATTATATATCAAAACGTGTGTCTTGATCCCGAATCGAGTGCTATTACTTTTCTAAGAGATTCGCGAGTTTTTCGCGAGTTTTTCGCGAATTTATTCGCGAATTTATTCACGAAAAACTGGGAAAAATTTCGTATTGAAATGCATGGGAAAGCCCGAAAAAAAAAAAATTCAACAGACATTTTCAACAGTGAACTGCTCTTGCATACTTTCACCGAGAGACTTCATTTAAACTTCAAAATGTAGGTAATCTTGCCTTCTTTTCAGTGATTCACTTCACTCATCGACAGCTTGTACCATTTTTAAACTATCAAGGCTTAAAGTTGAGCAGGTTTTTACTCAAATTTCTGGGTTTATAATGGGTGTGTATTGCGTGGAATGTTTGTGCTAGAGTGGATGACATCATCAGCTAGAGTAAGGAGGAGAGAAAAAAATCTGTGAAAAAATAAAACGTATTCGACTACCCTGACCTCAAATTTCACATTACAGACATAATTTATACATAGAAACGTAGGGAAATTTGTCTTCTCACTCACATCCGTCTGCTAAAGCTGACATCTTTATAGTTTTGGCGTAACACACAAAGATGCACCAGCAACGCCCATCCACAGGCTCATAGACTGCCATGTTAAAAAGGCGGAAAAATTTCTGGAGGAAAGCTGAAGTAACGCTTCTTTGAATCGCGATTAAGGTCACATTTCTTCATTTTATCGACACAAAATAACTATGTAGACGTTCGGGAAGGGCTGAGGGTGCTCCCAGTGATTTCGGTTCAATGATTGGAAATACGGTTTGGCCAGAAATCCTTCCTGTTCAAGGGGTGGTCTCAGCATTTTCTCTCTCTCTCTCTCTGTCAGCATTTCCAACTGACATTCCAACTGACAACAGGTGCAGTAACTGCTCTGCTGATTAGGGCCAGCAGGCAGAAGCCTGGTGGCGGCCATTTTAGTAGTTTTTGGCACTTAATTTGAACTTGTCTGTCTAAAATGACAGAGACAGCAGAGCAGTAAAGAGCTGTAAAGACATGCTAATTGCTAGTGCGTCAGCGCATTAGCCACTAGGAATTAAATACATGCTCATGCTAATGCCAACATGCGCTGACGCGCTAGCAATTATCATTAGCCACTAAGAAGTAAATACATGCTAATGCTAGCATGCTAATACTAGCATGCTAATGCTAACATGCTAATGCTAATTTTTTAGTGCGACAGCGCTAGCAATTATCATTAGCCACTAAGAATTAAATACATGCTAATGCTAATGCCAACATGCTAATGATAATTGCTAGCGCATCAGCTCTAGCAATTATCATTAGCCACTAAGAAGTAAATACATGCTAATGCTAGCATGCTAATACTAGCATGCTAATGCTAACATGCTAATGCTAACATGCTAATGCTAATTTTTAGCGTAGCGCAAGCAATTATGATTAGCCACTAAGAATTAAATACATGCTAATGCTAACATGCTAATGCTAATTGCTAGCGCATCAGCGGCAACAGCCCACTCGGCACTCTCAAAATTTCCATGGGAATTTTCTAGTCTCAGTATAAAGTTGTTGTTTTTTCGTTCAAATCATCATTTAAATCATCATCATTTAAACTGAAAAAATAGGTATAGTATAGTATAAAAGTATAGTATATAGTATAAAAATCAAAGTATTAACCTGAAGTTCTTATGTATTGTCAAGGATCTCCAGTCAGTCTGGACTCACTTGTTGTCAAACTAGACAGAGCTGTGGTCAAACTGGATTCACCTGTGGTCAAACTGGACTCACCTACAGCCAAAATGGACCTTCCTGTGGTCAAACTGGACCACAGTGTGGTCAAAATGGACTCATCTATGCCCAAACTGTGGTCAAACTGGACTATTTGGTCAAACTGGACCTTCCTGTTGTCAAACTGGACTCACTTGTGGTCAAACTGGACTCATCTGTGGTCAATGTGTGGTCAAACTGAACTATGGTCAAACTGGACTCGCCTGTGGTCAAACTGGACTCACCTATGGTCAAACTGGACTCAACTGTGGTCAAACTTGACTCACCTATGGTCAAACTGGACTAACCTCTGGTCAAACTGGACTCAACTGTGGTCAAACTTGACTCACTTGTGGTCAAATTGGACTCAACTGTGGTCAAACTGGACTCACCTATGGTCAAACTGGACTAACCTCTGGTCAAACTGGACTCAACTGTGGTCAAACTGGACTCACCTATGGTCAAACTTGACTCACCTGTGGTCAAACTGGACTCACCTATGGTCAAACTGGACTGACCTATGGTCAAACTTGACTCAAGTGCGGTCAAACTGGACTGACCTATGGTCAAACTGGACTGACCTATGGTCAAACTTGACTCAAGTTCGGTCAAACTGGACTGACCTATGGTCAAACTGGACTCAACTGTGGTCAAACTTGACTCACCTGTGGTCAGTCTGGACTCGCCTGTGGTCAGTCTGGATTCGCCTGTGGTCAGTCTGGACTCACCTGTGGTCAAACTGGACTCAACTGTGGTCAAACTGGACTCACCTATGGTCAAACTTGACACACCTGTGGTCAAACTGGACTCACCTATGGTCAAACTGGACTGACCTATGGTCAAACCTGACTCAAGTGCGGTCAAACTGGACTCACCTATGGTCAAACTGGACTGACCTATGGTCAAACTTGACTCAAGTGCGGTCAAACTGGACTCACCTATGGTCAAACTGGACTCAACTGTGGTCAAACTTGACTCACCTGTGGTCAGTCTGGACTCACCTGTGGTCAAACTGGACTCACCTGTAGTCGTCCTGTCAGCGTGCACTTCCTCTCCGTCACTTCCTGGCTCTCCGTCGTCCTCTGGCGGCTGCTCAGTAGTACTTTCACCTGTTTGTGGGCATGTTTCCATGGTCTCCTCCTCATTTACACTAGTATTTAACATCTGTTGTCTTTGTTTGGGTTTTCAGTGGTTTCTATGTTATGCCTATTCATCCAAGTACTGTATATAATTTATAGGGTTGTATTGTTTTATTATAATAAAACTATTTGTAACTAGTGTTTGGGTTTGAAACCTCATTTCAGAGTCTTACCTGTAGCTGTAGAGTTTCCAACATTTTCTTTTCTCTGAGGCTCCCTAAGCTGCTCAACATCATCGGGCAGATCAGCCTGAGTTTCAGCTTCTTCCACAGTCTCCAACACATCTGGACAGATGTTACCATTATCAAATAGAATATATCTAAACTGCTATATAAATAACACCAGTCAATCACTAGATCCAGTGATTCAGTGATACTTGAGCAATGCCAATGAGTCGATGATTTTAGTGGGATAGACTGCCATAAAATGAATTCTTTATGAACCAAATTGTACAAGATTATTTATTAAGGATAAACCTGTTGAGATGAGCCATCTCTGATGCAGATTGTTTAACTGAGATTCTCACCAGTTAACTTTCCAACAGTTTCTGTTTTCTGAAGCTCTACAAGCTGCTCAGTGTCATCGTGCAGATCTGGTTCAGCTTCTTCTGCCTCCAGCACATCTGTTCAATGCAGAGAGATAGGACAAAAATAAATACGATTTGTGTCATATACTAGACTCAGGTATCCATTTAATTAATAGTAATAATAATTATAACAATTAATAATTATCAAACTAATGGGATGTCTGCAATTGTACTTTACTTGATGCACTTATCTCAGTATAAAGTTGTTGTTTTTTCGTTCAAATCATCATTTAAATCATCATCATTTAAACTGAAAAAATAGGTATAGTATAGTATAAAAGTATAGTATATAGTATAAAAATCAAAGTATTAACCTGAAGTACTTATGTATTGTCAAGGATCTCCAGTCAGTCTGGACTCACTTGTTGTCAAACTAGACAGAGCTGTGGTCAAACTGGATTCACCTGTGGTCAAACTGGATTCACCTACAGCCAAAATGGACCTTCCTGTGGTCAAACTGGACCACAGTGTGGTCAAAATGGACTCACTTATGGTCAAACTGGACCACAGTGTGGTCAAAATGGACTCATCTATGGCCAAACTGTGGTCAAACTGGACTATTTGGTCAAACTGGACCTTCCTGTTGTCAAACTGGACTCACTTGTGGTCAAACTGGACTCATCTGTGGTCAATGTGTGGTCAAACTAAACTATGGTCAAACTGGACTCGCCTGTGGTCAAACTGGACTCACCTATGGTCAAACTGGACTCAACTGTGGTCAAACTTGACTCACCTATGGTCAAACTGGACTAACCTCTGGTCAAACTGGACTCAACTGTGGTCAAACTTGACTCACTTGTGGTCAAATTGGACTCAACTGTGGTCAAACTGGACTCACCTATGGTCAAACTGGACTAACCTCTGGTCAAACTGGACTCAACTGTGGTCAAACTGGACTCACCTATGGTCAAACTTGACTCACCTGTGGTCAAACTGGACTGACCTATGGTCAAACTGGACTGACCTATGGTCAAACTTGACTCGAGTGCGGTCAAACTGGACTGACCTATGGTCAAACTGGACTGACCTATGGTCAAACTTGACTCAAGTGCGGCCAAACTGGACTGACCTATGGTCAAACTGGACTCAACTGTGGTCAAACTTGACTCACCTGTGGTCAGTCTGGACTCGCCTGTGGTCAGTCTGGATTCGCCTGTGGTCAGTCTGGACTCACCTGTGGTCAAACTGGACTCAACTGTGGTCAAACTTGACTCACTTGTGGTCAAATTGGACTCAACTGTGGTCAAACTGGACTCACCTATGGTCAAACTGGACTAACCTCTGGTCAAACTGGACTCAACTGTGGTCAAACTGGACTCACCTATGGTCAAACTTGACTCAAGTGCGGTCAAACTGGACTCACCTATGGTCAAACTGGACTGACCTATGGTCAAACCTGACTCAAGTGCGGTCAAACTGGACTCACCTATGGTCAAACTGGACTGACCTATGGTCAAACTTGACTCAAGTGCGGTCAAACTTGACTCAAGTGCGGTCAAACTGGACTGACCTATGGTCAAACTGGACTTAACTGTGGTCAAACTTGACTCACCTGTGGTCAGTCTGGACTCACCTGTGGTCAAACTGGACTCACCTGTAGTCGTCCTGTCAGCGTGCACTTCCTCTCCGTCACTTCCCGGCTCTCCGTCGTCCTCTGGCGGCTGCTCAGTAGTACTTTCACCTGTTTGTGGGCATGTTTCCGTGGTCTCCTCCTCCATTTCTTTCACGTCTTGCTCTTTATCTTCGCTTTGCTCCGACATGGCAGCTTTAACTGGCTAACGCAAACTAAAGCTAGGTTAGCTTGTCAGCTTTCTTCAAACAAGCAAACAATGCTGTAAACCCGCATGAACTCTGAGTCAATATGAGCAGCGGTGACACGGAGACAAACTGGTCCACTGTGACCCGTTTAAACTTCGTATTTCATCCCGTGTCTGTTTTATTGTCCCACTTTAACGAGACTTTGAGTTAGCAAGGCGCAGCTAACACTGGCTGTCTAACGTTAGCTTGGTTTCCAGGCAACGACAGTTTACACGTTACTATAGCAACCATAAACGTCACTTTCCGTGTTAGACTGTATTTCATTTAAAGCTTTTTTTAACTCTAAAACGGGTTTCTTTGAATAAATAAGAATAAATACTTTAGTTCTGCTTTATTTGTAGATACTAAATAACAAATCAATTAAAAAAACAAAAAAGAACCGTTTAATTTTTTTTAGATAAAATTATCTAATAAAATATGAACCAGTCTAGGTAACAAACCTGAAAGTATAAAATGTGTTGGCTTAACAGAAACGTAAAATTATATTAATATAAAGTGTATTTAATGTTTCAAAATCCCAGTAGTTCTGAAGGTCAAACTGTCCACAGACATACATTCAAGCAGCCTTCAGCATTCAGCTGGTGGAAAAAGTACACAGGCATGCACTAAATCTTTACTGATTTTTACAAGACGATCGTTGAGGCAGTTTAGCAGGTGTGTTGGAGATTACTAATACTAATGCATGTTAATGCAGGATGAATCCCTGTTGCTCACCACTAACACATGATCACTGCTTACACTTAATAGATTATCAGTTAAGGAATTCATTGTCACCTTTGCAACAACTGCTCTTTCCGGAGTCTATATTTATATACAGTATAATCAGCAGCTGTTGAAATGACTGTTGGAACATGCTTCAGGTTTACATTTACACTCCATATTTAACAATATACAGTTACAAATCTATAGTAATATTGAATCTGTGGTTTTATGTTTGGGTTTTATGTGGTTTCTGTATCTTGCCTCACCACTAACAAATGATCAGGTCACTGACTGCTATGCGATCCAGTTTATTTTAGATGCATGTATTTGCTCAGCCCTTTTGTTTCTAATCAAAATGTACGATGAAAACGTTTTACATATTTTCTATTAAGACTGAACTAATCACATAAATTAATGACATCAAGTCATAGTGACATGATCATACATTCATCGTGAACAACACAAATTAATGATACATCCTTTAAATGATTAAATTATAATGCATACTCCTGTTGACGGTACTGTGCTATCTCTACTGTACGGTTATGTGATAAATAATTGCTGTATGTACACTTGATGTACAGATTCATGTCTGTGGATACTACAGCTACTACTTTTGATCCACAGTGCTCTTTTGTTTTATGTAACGTTGCTTGTTGTTTGTTGAATTAACAAAGTTTCAATAAATACATAATAAATAAAATACATACAAAATCATCATGATTCATGCATTCAATTAAGAAGTACGTAAGTACATTATTTTTGTCCTTCATGAAAATCCCCAACCCTCAAACTGTTCATTGAAACTACAAGGTGCCACAGACAGAGGGGTCATTCGCTGCTTGGCCTGCATCAAAGAATTTTCTATATCTTCAGTTGTGTGCTTTTATTCATTCATCACCAAAGAAATATTTCAAAACTTTTAAATATTCCTTGAGGTGATCTTGCAGTAGCAAAACTAGCAGTGGTAGCACATTACCAGAAGTTGTACTAACAGTTGATTCACATGTTATAAGACAAGTATTGTGCACAAGCAAAACAATAGTAGTACAGTAGTAGTAGAAACGTTATTAGTAGTGTTAAAAGTAGCTGTCATTTTTTACTGTACTGAGGATGCAGAAATGTATACTCACTCAGTCATGCAGTACCAGCAACTGCAAATACACAGAGGGCTTAAGTTTGGACAGGTGAAAACTTTTAAAGCTGGTTGTGTTAGTGTATGGATGAGAACAAGTCTTATTTTAGTCATTTTATAGCCTCCCTCTTTGTACAGTGACAGTATGGAAGCTTTATGGTGAGCTATACATCGCTATTTCGGTCTGTGGGCCAGAGAAGGCGACGTAGTGGCCCATGTCTGTAAAGCTCCACTAATCTGCTGCTCGACATCTGTTGGCTCCTCAGAGATCACACAGCCTGCAGCAGAGCAGGGAGGACGGTGTAAACCTGTCACACACACCTAGGTATTCATTTATCCATTGGGGCGTTCACTTATCCTGTTAGCGCTCTTTCTAGATCACAATGAGACACTTAAAACACACACTGGGACCTGACTATCTAATAGATCCAGATAACATTTTGATCTGTGAAGGAATGTGATGTAATAGGATACTGTATGTTACAAAACAACATGATAAAAATGTACACTAAGTACATAGCACAGTGGGTAAGTGCTTCTATTTTCTGCTACTTTATAATTATATTATATCTTATTATATATATATATATATATATATATATATATATCTTATATATATATATATATATATATATATATATTTATTATTATTATATTATATCTTATAATTTTTTAGCTATAGCTGCTTTTCACAGTACAGTATGTGTTCCTGGTCCAGTTCATTGCTCTTTAATGGTTTACAATTAGATGTTTTCTTGTGTGATACAATGCGCCTTTTGCCATTTTAGCATTTTATCTCATTAAATAAAGCATAAAAACATCTAAACCGCTGGTTCCCAAACTATGGTACATGAATACCTTTTTGTGGTACTGTGGTACTTTGTGGTGTAATCTTTGAAATATTTGTTAGAAATTAAACAAATGAATCTAAAACATGTGAAAATAAACTATGAGATAACTGAAATGTAATTTTACATTTCCTGTAATATTTTGTTTCATTATCAGCCTGTTAAAGTGACGTTCATGCACATAGAGCATGTTTGCATTCATGATTAGCTAAAATATGATGGTAAGATAGTAGTAGAAGTAAAATGAACAGTTCAAAAACACTGCAATCATGGCTCCAAGAGTAGGAGGAGAAGTGTGGATCAGGAGAACCCCTTTTCCACCAAATTATCTCTGGTTCTTGAATCGGTTCTGTTCAGGAATCAGCAACAGTTGACAATAAATATTCTTATGAGGAATAAACTTGAGTCCTGTGTGAACTGTCTGTAACTGAAAAGGGCCAGCCTACGCTGCTGTAATTTAATGTCTGGAATAATGGTGGTGCTTGGTGAACCAAATATTTTCTGCATTGGAAAAAGTTTGAGAAACACTGATCTAAACAACAGTCAAGTCAAGGTAAATTTTACTTATATACCCCAAAATCACAAATCACAATTTGCCTCAGAGGGTGTGCAACACGCTGTCTTTAGACCCCCATATGAAAGAAACCACAGGACGACGAGGAGGGCTATGTATCCTAGGATGAACAAACATGGCATAGTATGTACAGAGCAGACCAACAAAATGACAAAATATACAATTCATGATTGATTTATTGATGACAAAATTTCTGATACATGTAGACTATAAAACCTGACCTGAGCAGTATGACCTCATCCCCACTATGGACACCTGGAAGAGGACAGGCCACACAAGGGAAGAGATCAGCCAAAAAATCACAACACAAGAAAAATAAATAGTAATAAAATGCTTTACTCAACAGAAGTAATAAAATTAGGGGGGAAGGCAGAGAAAAGCCAAAAACAACTCAAATACCCTGTTGAAAGTCATTAAAAGTCAATAAAACGGCATAAATGAAAATCAGAGCATTAATATCACACCAGGAAACAATTACAAAACTGTTTCCTCATAAAGGAGGATTTAAATTCTGGATTCTGGCTGCGCTTCTGTCACCTGTTTGCCAAGTTTTTCTGCAGCTCTGGCTTTAACACACCCAACAGTGTACGAGACAGCCATCATCTCATATTTCCTAGACAAAGCAGCGGAGGAAAAAATAGACTTGTTTGATTTTGCCTTCCACGAAACAACGCAGTGAACTTGTTGGCTGCATGAGTCCACGTCCTAAGCCCCAGAGGCTTGTAGGATTCTGAATGTGGGATTCCTGCCAAACATGACAAAGACACAGCTTAGCTCACACAAAAGCACACATAACCCGGCTCTATTTAAGAGCAGTAGGCTAGGTGCTGACCACACGCCCCTCACTGTGTCAGACAGAGCTGTCAGACGTAAATATATAGACACCCTGTTGTTAGTGAAGAGTTACCCGTCAGCACGAGCTGTTAACATACCTCACAGGTGAGAAATTTTAGGTTCATCTGCAAAGATGTGCCGGTATTTGGCTTTACAGAAGTTTTCTGACCAGAAGTTTGGTCCAAATTAGGATTTTTTGTTGCTTGAAGGAGGTCAGTTTAAGTGGAGTCTTTATTTTTTTTTCTGTCTCGGGGGATGGACACAATAACATGAACACCTCTGCAATCTATGCTACTTGTTTTGTTGTCATGTTATTACTGTTACCGACTGTTTTTGTTTGTTTGTTTGGGTTTTTTTTTGCATTGGCATGTATTTTATGTTTTCCTGATTTTTTTGTGAATCTGGATCCTTAAATAACCAAACAAAAGTTAAGTATATTAGAATAATTAGAATATTTTCCTCTAATAGGTAATGCTGTGATTTTTGAACAGTTTCTGAGAAAGAACAATGTAATTTGGTACTAATTAAAGGGAAATTTTAACTGTATTATTTATATATGTTAAACTGTTTGCTTGCTTTTGGACAGATTTCTCATATTTGCATGCTCAGCCTAGCTCCTGTGCTCTGACTAAAAGGTTACATTAGCAACTAACTGGAATTCAGTATGTGGAATTGTATCAAATTAACACAGTCATTTCTATCATTAGCACCAATTTGCTGAAGAGTTCCTGGGAAACTATTCAGACAGATCTGGAATATGAAGTGTTGCCTTTTTTTCATGTCTTTGTTGATACCATTCAAAAAGATGTCTTTCAACTCCATGGTCATTTTTCAAGCCAATAATTTGTTGGGTTGTTGTCACTGATTGTTGTTTCTGTTATTTTCTTCACCCTACTTTTTGGTATTCCAACTGCATGCAGATCTAGAAAACCTGTGAGAAATGCAGAGCAAATATTTATTTAAATTGACAAGAGGTCTACCAATGTTTCAGACTGAGCCTGTTTTTCAGTATTAGTATGAGGTTTAATAAATAATTGCCATCACATTTCTGTCATTTAACAAAATAACATTGACATTATGTGGTGTTTATGTTACACTACAAAAGGATAAGATCATGTGGCAAAGAATCAGCTTTAGACAAAAGACATTCAAGGCAGAAAAGGAACATATGCGCTGTACTGTATCCTTAAACCTTATTAGCTTCTATTGTTTTCTGCTAATGGCACATTTACCGTCTGCTTTAGTCAAAGACAGACACAGTTAGAGACTAGCTGGCAGTGTTGTGTAGACCACCTAAACTGAGACCAAGTCAAAATCAGGACCAAACGTTATACTGTATAGTCTACTTAGGCAGCTAATATGTAGCTAATATTCGCCAAATCTCCTTGAGTGAGACCATTTTAGTAAGCTTTGCATTGCAGGGTTTAAAATTCTGCTGTGTTTTCTTTTGGACGCTGCAGATGAACTCTTTAGGAAGGCTAATTTTATTACATAAGATTTGGCTGATATCTCTTCCCAGAAAGCTACAGCTTCTACTGTCTTCTGTATTTACTTCCTTGGAGTGCGTTTTAAGGAGGGCGAGGAGGCTGGTTGTATCAGAAGCAGGAAGTTTTCCATCAAATCACAGTCATGATGTTAACAGATAAATCAAACAATGCACTTGCAATGTAGTGATATTGTGGTCTTGAAGGGTCTTGAAATAAAATCCAGCATGAGTAAAAATGTGATAGATTTGGAGATGAGACCTTTAAAAAGTGGTCTTGAGAGCAGTCTGGAGTCATTGTCACAGCACTTTTTGCTGCACTAACACTTTCTTATCGCACTATACCTTGATTGCTCTCTTCTCTGAAAGTCGCTTTGAATAAAAGCGTCAACTAAATGACTAAATGTAAATGTAAATGTGAGCCCAAGGTTGGCCTCAAGTACTCCAACACTGCAAGCTGGTGAAGAAAGTTTAACATTTAGCAGCTAAAGAACCAGATATTTTTCTCGGGAGTTGGTGGAGACAGATCATGCTGCTCTGTATCTGCTGGATGTGGAAGTAGACAGCTGGTTGCTAAAATGTTAGCAACAGCTACTTCATAAGTTGATAAAAATGTCTTTTGTTTTGTTTTCAGCTCTGCTGCCACCAAGCGGCCAAAAGATAAACTAATGTAATTTTAAGCACATGAGATTTGTAGCTATGTTCTATGTGAAATTCAAAAGCACCAGTTTTGTCCTTGAAATGCTGTCTATCAGAACCCTGTGTCTCATCCCTGCAGAGTGATGAACACTTATGAAGAGTATGAAGAAGAGGAGCTCAATGACTACATCATCCAGCTCAGTATTCAAGACTCCTGCCAGGATGCCTTTCTGAAGTCTGCAGCGAGGTATGGAAGCTACATCCAAACATCACCCTCCTCCAAACAACCTTTAATAATTTAATGAGATCCAGCTGACTGCCCTGTGCTTCCTCTACCCCTGGCTGTTAGTTTAGCAGCAGTGACAGATGAAAATCTGAGAGTCCTGGCTGCCATCGAGCAAGGTAGGTTGGATATCACGTTGGCTGGAAATGCCTTCATCATTACGAAGCATTGTGTTTTGTTTTTGGTCTGTTGGCTCTCCTCTGAAAGTCACAAGGCAAGCAGCTGTAGTTTAGGACTGCCAGGCATCAGGAGGTTGGCAGACCGACAGACAAACTGAGATAAATAAACAGAGTGGTTGGAGAGACCTGTAGTATGAGAGGAAAAGGTAGAAGAGGGGGAACTGTTGACTTTCAGAAAAAAGGGAAAAGCACAGAACACATCTCCAGTGAATCCTGGATCATTCTTATCTTTCCTCTCTTCTTTTCTGATACCTTGGGCTTTTGTCTTGTTGCTGTGGTGACCAGGTGACGTCTGGGTTCTCAGGGAGATGCTGAGGCACACTTTTGCCTTCAGGGAGTCGGACAGTCGTGGCTGGCTTCCTGTCCATCGAGCTGCATCCCAGCCAGTCCTGGAGGTTCTGGAGACTGTCTTGAGATGTGAGTCGATTTGTTCAGCTATTGATCTTTCAAATCATTTTATTAATTCCATTAAAAGTTAGAGAAAGAAATAAAAACTGTAGGGTTGTCTTGTGACTCTAAATTGGCTGTAGGTGTGAATGTGAGTGTGAATGGTTGTTTGTCTCTATGTGCCCTGCGATAAGCTGTCGACTTATCAAGGGTGTACCCGCCTCTTGCCCAAATGCAGCTGGGATAGGCTCCAGCCCCACCGTGACCCTGATGAGGATAAGTAGTTACAGATAATGGATGGATGGATGGATGGATGGATGGATGGATGGGTTGTCTTGTCACACTTTTTATTTTCATTTGAATCCCTCAGAAACTGTATCCTTAATAGATTCCCTTTCAACCAAGTGGCTAACACAGAAGTGGCAAAAACTGCATTTTCTTAGACGGCTATTTGAGGCTGGTTACAGAACATGTCAATTTCCATAAGCCCCCATATTAAAACGTCCAACTTCACAACATGTTTACAACCTGCTACAAAAACCGTTTTGGTCTCTCTATTTATTTTCGACTTTGGCCTTGATTGACAAGTGGGTACTGTTACAGGGTCAGCTTGTTTGAGGCTTTATTCAGCTCGTCTCAGCTCCACCCATGCTACATGTCTTTACCCATTCACGGGGAGGCAGTGGAGGCATTACTGCCAAGATGGCAGCAGCCAGAGCCACCATAACGGGTTTCCAAAAACCTCTGGTTGTTGGTTAATTAATCAGAAATTTCAGAAACCCAAAAGTTGTAACCATTTTTCTCACAGCAGCATTTATTTGGCCACTTGGGGGCACCAAAACAGCAGAAGTGCACAGCAGTGGGTTTATCAAAGCTTGTTTAATGAAAAAAGCTGCTGGAAACACTGAGATTGAACCAGAGTGTAAATGTGCCATAAAACCAAAACTAGGAGCTAAAATAGGCTAAAATGCTCCATATATGTGCAAAACAATAAATGGATTAGTGCAAGTGTAATGAAGGTACAGCATTTTGTGTGCCACTCTCACACTCATCTTTGTAGGGTAGACCTTATGAGGTAACTTTATTACACATCCATTTTGGATAGATTTTAAACCTCTAAAAGTTTCTGCTTTGCTAAAGCTGCTAAACAGCTGACACCAGAAGCAAAGCATCAGGACACATCCGTTTGCAATGCAGGGGAGTTGACAGAAGCAGTGGCATCATCTAAATAATATCTGCCTGAAATGCTAAAAATCCACAGGAAACTTGATGCCTGAGAAAAGATGATACCTTGTAGCTGATGACAGCTGATGTCAACAGTTCTCTAAAATAAAGTGTGATGTCAACCCACCACTCAATCAGTTTGGAGGTCAGACAGCAGCAGTAAGGTTTATGGCCTCACCTGCCAGGTTAGCACAGAAGCCCCAATATAAAATCTGGGAATGTGTACGATGACCTGTGTTTGTGTTTGTGGCAGTGGCAGCTCAGGGACTCAGCCTGGAGGAGAGGACGGTCGTGGGAGGAGAGACGCCGCTGACACTGGCAGTTAAAGCAGGACTGGTACAGAATGTGAAGAGTCTGCTGCAGTACGGAGCCTCGCCTCACAACACCAACAGCAAAAATGAGTCGCCGCTGCTGCTCGGTAACACTGTAGAGTGTGAAAGTTGTGATTAACAAGACTTAATGGTCCCATGAAGCAGTGTCCGTCATTAAGGATGAGAAATGGAAAAAAAATCTTTGCTAGTTGAAGATCTTTACCAATCTTTACGACTAGTGGGGTCGATTTGTAGAGTTTGTCCCGAGGGTGGAGTAAAGTTCATGCTATTACCTAAAGAAACGTGCGCAGTCATCAGATCGGTTGTTAATATAAAATATTGACAAGTGCAGCTTTAAAAAAGTAAGCAGAGTTTATTGACTCAAACAATGAACTTAATTCACTGATTATGAAGACACATTTTATCCATTTCAGCGGTGAGGGCCAACTCTTACGAGATGACATACACACTGGTCGCTAATGGTGCGTGGGTGGAGCAGGTTTGCCGTAAGAAGTGGACGGCGATGCACGAGGCAGCCAAGGTCGGCAACGTGGACATCTTGATGCTGCTTCTGAGGAATGGCGGCCGGGTAAACCACAAGGACGTGATGGGAGTGACGCCGCTGTCCGTGGCTGCAGAGCACGGACACTTTCACGTCACTGAGATTCTAGTGAACTGTGGTCAGTCTGAAGGTTTAGAGACTGTGTAGTGTGTGAATTTGTATTATAGTGCAATACATTAAATGAAATTATTGCTTGACAAAGGCGTTTGACTCATTCTGACTTCCCTCTCTTTGCTCAGGTAGCAGAGTGAACTCTCAGGCCTGTAACGGTGAAAGCATCCTGCTGGACGCGGCTGGATCAGGAAACACCGCCTGCATTCAGCTGCTGCTGGACAATGGAGCTGACCCCAATCTGCCCAGCATGACTGGGCACCTGCCCATCCACAAGGCAGCATATGCTGGACACTATGAGTGAGCTCCTCTTGTCCAACACTGTCAGGCTGTCGGCTGTAATGAGCACTGCAGCTTGTAGGCGTCACGCCAGGAAGTCAAATTCATCCTCATAAAATAAGCGGTGCTAAAGTCTTGTGAGACAGTAGCCATGTTTCCATAAACCCATTTTTATGATGATGAAATCATTTAGAATTAAAAAAATTCAAACTTAGTGTTCTGAATAAGTTGTGATGTAGAAAACATTTACGTCAACTCTTAAAGCTAGCTTCTTAGCTTCTTAGTCACTACCCACACGTTGTATTTTTACCATAGTCTCCTGTCTGCATACCATTCTCCCCTTTTGAGGAGCAGTTTATATTCTGTTATAGGAGGCTGAATACAAGTAGATTTGGATTTGGATTCTTCAGTTCTGTCTGTTCTGTCAAAGGTTAGAAATACTAAGACAACTTGCTATTGGTCAGCAGTACAAATTCACTAATCACAGTTCACCAAAATTTAACTCATCGTGAAAAATTCACATAGAATTACTTCACCCTGAGAACAAATCTGCAGATTGCGTCAGTTTTCATTGAAATCAACTGACTTTGCCTTTGACTAATCTTTGGATCCTTGTTTTCTTTTCCCACAGTGCTCTGAAGATGCTGATACCTCTGACCAACAAGAAATCCATCAAAGAGGCGGGTCAGAGCCCGGTCCACTCTGCGGCGGATGGAGGCCAGGGCTCCTGCCTGGAGCTCCTGTTGGCCCATGGCTTTGACGTTAACTACCGCATGAACACCAGGAACTCAGAAAACTACCGGGACATGAGGAAAAGTGCTTTGTACTTTGCAGTGTCCAACGGGGACGAGGAGTGCACCAAACTCCTGCTGGCAGCTGGGGCGAAGACGGACCTGGACCCACTGTGCTGCCTCCTTGTGGCGGTCAGGTCGGGGCGCTATGAGATCGTGAAGCTCCTGCTGGCGGCCAAAGCAGACGTGAATTGTTACTTCACAGTGGTGAGTGACACAGTGTTTCCCACGGCGCTGCAGTACTGCCTGAAGGACGAGGTCATGATGAGGCTGCTGCTTAACAACGGCTACAAGGTGGAGATGTGCTTTCAGTGTCACCATGACAACACTGCTGATGCTGCAGATGAGGTGGAGGGAAAAATTCCAGTGAGTGACAGCTGTTACCTTTTTCAAATAGTTTATTATATTTTGGGAAATACCTTTTATATACTTTTTTATATGCTGCCAGCCTCTGTAAAGTGTAACAGCTCTAGCTCTTAAGTGTAACAACAACAAGTTTCATACAGCCGGACTATTTCTAAGCTCTGAACAGTTGCCAGGCAACCACCAGAGACTCCAGGAAGTTACTGCTCCTGGGCAGCTACTTTATAGAGTCCAAAAAAAACGCAGACAGGGTCTGTTTATGCTATATTTGGTCTAAGTAGACATGTCTACATGTGTGTTTTCAGTCCACATGCACAGTTTGGGCTTGGGATAATCTCTATAAACAGATTTATGCATATGAATGCAAAATCTGTAGGCAACAGACCAAGAAATTTCCATTTTCAAACCATGTAGTACTGACCAGTCATGTTTGAGTAAAGTTGTAACAGTCTGTGGCGAAAGTAAAAGCAAAAGAGGTGGAACGCATTTTAAAATTCATCTGCATTCATACGCAGATATCTGTATATAGAGATTAGCAGAAATGCTTCTTTCTCGTCACTCACGTACCAATTCGCTAATCGGACTACAGAGGAAGTCTTGGATATCTGTTATGTTTTCTGGATAATGGCAAATGCACTAAATAGCCAGGAATATGCTAATATTAGTCTGCCATAATAGCTCCTATCATTTTAATCAATACAGAGTTATTGAAGAAGGGGGAAGAGAAAGCTCTTCTTAGCTTCTACAGCTAGAGCTCAGAAACCTTGTCTGTTGCCTAAAACTGCTAAAACGTTGTGAGACGATAGCTGATGGGTTGATCCTCAGTCCACACACACAGACAGATGACAAAACTCATGTCGATCCTCACTTATATACAGAACTTTGCCACATGGTTTAGTTTACCAGTAGCCACATGTGTCGCAAGATCAACCAGGACTTCTTTACATTTTTTTCAATCCATTAATGATAACTGCATGCACCATCATTAATGATATTATCAGATCATTTAAACTTCTCAACAGAGAAAACAGCTAGATGTTATAGATCTGTGATTAAATCCATTGACCTGTCAGAGTGAATGAGAAAAACTTCAACTGAGTTATGGGAAGATCATGTGTATTAAACAGAATATCTAAAACTTTAGTGGTTCTGGTAGATTCTGTTTTTATTATTTTAATTACCGACAAAGATAACAAGTGGAAGCTTCTTCTTAAATAAGACATAAAAAAGCAAAAGAAACATCAGAATAATCTGTACATTTATTTAGCTAAAAGTTTACATTTTGTTCTTTACAAATCTGTTTTAAAAGAATATTAATAACCTTCTCGATGTCCATCCCTTCTCCAGTTCTGTGAGTTCATGAGCCTCTGCTGCATCATGCATCTGTCCGGGAGTGTGGTCCGGATCCTGCTGGACTACGTAAACCACGTTCACATATGCTCCAAACTCAGACTCATCCTGGAGAAGCAGACAGAGTGGCCTGAAATATGCAACATCCTCAGTGAGTTTATCCATAATTTTATGACAGTTACCAAGCTGGAAATAAGAAGATAACTTCACTCCACTAACTTCTGAAGAAATTAAATGAAATTAAGCTTCCAGCTACATCATATAAAGGCCATGTATTTACAGAGTGATCATGGGACAAGATTTGTCAGGATTGGTTGGTTGGACTGGATTTAAACATGTCACAATGTCAGGAAAAACAAAGCTTTTTGCAGATGGGAAAAGTTACTAAGTCACGCTATCAGCTAATGAATTGGGCGGCTGTGGCTTGGAGGCAGAGTGGGTCATCCACCAATCAGAAAATTGGCGGTTCAATCCGCTCCAATCTGCATGTCAAATTGTCCTTTGACAGTCCTTAGTTACGTATGCAAAGTCACGCTATCAGTTAATGAATAGCTGCTGCTTCTGAAGTATTTTTGCTTAGTTTGACTCAGTTTTCAAGCAGGAAAACATGGTGACCTGCCTGCTCAACAATCTCATATTAGAGCTAAACAGTAACTAAAATATGGTTCATAAAATATTTGAGTAGCGAACAGGCAATGCAGTAAACAGAAAAACTGTTTACTGAGGTAATAAATCAAGTGAGAAGAAAGGTCATTTCTCCACAGGGCAGATTTTTTGCAGCCAGTGGAGTCGCCCGTTAGTGGCCATTAGAAATAATACAGATTTATACATTAATTATATGCTGTCAATGGTTTTTACAGATCTTTTGCACAGCTGCTAAACAAGGCTATGAGAGTGATGAAAGCTGAAACTCACTATAAAGCACTAAAGCCGAGAGGAGCTGCAGATTCAGGTGATAATTCTCTGTAGGTTCATGACTACCAGTAACCCCTTTCACATTGTCATCTTAAAAACATTGATCACAGCTACTTTAAAGCTGACTTTAATGCTCCTCTGGTTTTAGTGATCTCTTGACCTCTTCTCTAGTTAAGTATGTAAATCTACTGGTTACTTTCTCATCATATTCTTGCTCTCCAGATGATAAATCTTTTAGAGTTTAATAACTCTCTGGTCTCTCCTTTAGCTCCACCATCAGGACAAACTTTATATTTTAGCTTCAATGCTGATCAGACTGAGAATAGATCATCATTATGTGGTTTGTTCTGTCCAACACTTTTGTTGCTGTAATGAACACTGTTGCCTCTATGGGGGCCCTAGCAACACTGCAGGTTTTAAGTCTGTTATTCTTTCCTCTTGTCTCTTCTCTATATAGTTAAATTCTCTCAGACCTTTTGTTTGATCAAATTATTTTCTGAACCTTGCTCTCCAGGCAGTCCTCGCTCCCTCAGACACCTCTGCAGACTGGTGATCAGGAGGTGTCTGACCCTGAAGAGACTCAACAACCCTGAAATAATGAACTCGAAAATTTTCCCTCCCAGACTGAAGAAGTTCATACAGTACCAGGAGCTTGACCTCTACAGCCAGGACTCTGAACGCATCATGTGAACATACGTATGTGGATCTGTTTTTTAAAGGATGTAACTATTTTTAAATCTTTGCAATCTCTGATTTTGAGAAGCAAGAAACTGCAGAAATGAACTTTATTATTTTATTTTTTATAATCGTTTGAATATTTTGTTTCTGAACAATGTATGTCTGAAGGACAGGTTCTGTGTTTTTACAGAAAAAACATTTTCCAGACACATCCCTGTTTTGTTTTTTTTCACGCTGTGGCATTTTGACCTTTTTGAGGTCTAAGGGTGGTGTTAATTAATAATAATCAGTCCACCTGTCTGCAAGATATTTGAACAACTACAACAACAGATTTACTGAAATTTACTGTGAATATTCATGGTCCTCAGAAGATGAATTTGACCCCCTGACCTGCCATCCTGAAAATAATAATCATCCTTCACCTGATGCCTGTATTATAGTATATTGATGACAGAGGTTATGACTCTGACAGAAAATTGAAGATTCAGTCTATTTAGCTTATTGCACTTCTGCAGCACTGTGTATTGTCAAATGTACCAGATATTGTTCATTCATGATCATGAACTGCCCGGATGATAGAAAAAACACTTACAATTCCCCAAATTAATAGTTTGTTATTGAGTAGTAATATTTTACAGTAAAAAGATAAAAATATGGAAAGACCACATGTTCAAAACTGCTCAAATTGACATTATTCTCAATATGTCCATCAACATGCTAATCAAAGAGGTCAAAGGTCAGAGCTGTAAATCTGCAGCAGATGGAGAAAAGGTTAAGAAGCCGTGAGCCATTTCACTCCTCAAACCTCTTCATTATTTCAACAGATACTCATCGGTTTGTTGTCTCACAGAGGATGGATCTCCTCTGTAGTTAAAACGTTGTCACTGTATGATGAATCATAATGACATAATAAATATTCATACAACAGTCCGGCTCATTATTGTTTGTCATTAACTGGGGAAAATGTGTGCAGAGTGACATTACACTCCATTAGGTGCTGTGGAAAGGCCTGCATGTTAAATACACTGGAACAGGTGACACCTATAAATAGCACGGTGGAGTGTGTGTGTGTGTGTGTGTGTGTGTGTTTGTGTGACGTGGGAGGGAGGGTCGGGGGTTCAGCTATGAAACAAACACTGTGCGGCTGCTGCTTCGTTCTAAGACTCCAACACTGACACAGGTTTTTCAGGTGAGAATTATTAAATTATAGGTGTTATTGTATTTCAAGTGTGTTTTCCAAGTTCTAACATGCAGAACAATGTATAGTTGATTTATTCACTGGGCTGTTGCGGTCACAAATGTTCTATCTAACAGTAAGGAGGTCAGGGGTCAAAGTGTTCTGAAAATAGAGCTGGTCGGAAACAATTAAGAGCTCAAGAAAGAAAATCAGATTACTGAAATAGAAAATAAAATTAAATCTGATCTCTGATCTGTTGAACGTGTGTCTGTACTATACTACTGGCCATACTAAATGCCAGTGGTGGAAGATAAATAAGTACATTAGCTTCAGTACTGTACTTTAGTACACTTTTGAGGAACTTGCACTTTACTTGAGTAATTCCATTTTACATTTCATTTATATACTTCTTTATTCTAATCTCTTATCTATCTTCTTATGCTGTATACTTCTATTTCAGAGGGAAATGTTCTACTTTTTACTTCACTTTTAGATTTAAATTATTAAAACAAAATATTATCAACAAATCGAACATGATGTATGTATGATTACAATTAACACAACCCTAACCAGCTGCAACATTAAAGGTCCAGTGTGTCAGATTTAGAAAGAAACTTGCGGGGCCAGCAGTAAACACGACTATGCAAGTAAATCCAGACACTAGAACAGTTTCTTGGCATATGCCAGGCAAGCAATTCTCATTGGACTGAATAGGTGCCATCTTGGTGTCCAGTAACTAGTTTTTATAATGCATGTATGCAACTACACTAAACTACACTGTCACTAAATCTGACAAACTGGTCCTTGACATGAATTGATTAATGATTATAATACAATAATATAATATATTATTCTAAAATGGGCTTTTCTGCATAAAGAGTACTTTTACTTTTGGAATTTTCAGTATACTTTTGAATGCAGTACTAACAGAGTAGTTCTACACTCTGAGAACTGCTAAATGTTAATGTCGTGTCAGACCAGCTTCTATTAAAGCAAAATTTCAGATGGACAACAGTTTATTTCAGTGGATTCACTACCACTTTGAGGCAAAATATGCAGAACTTTCTGTAGCAATTAACAGATTTTAAATCCAAGGGTTTTTAGTTTGAGATTTATTTCAGCACATTGCTTGGGCTGTAAGTTGTGTGAAGTTGTGACTTTGTATGATGTCAGAAGAATGGATGCAGCTGATGAAATGGATGAAGATGAACTTCTGGACTACGACGTTCAGATGAGCATTCAGGAGTCATGTCAGAGAGGGCAACTAACAGGATCAGGAAGGTACAGCAACATGAAACACCTTCACCATGCATTTAAATGTTTGCATTTTTATGTGATTTACCTGTATCATCCTGTTTGTATGCTCAGGAGTGAACCTCTGAAGCTTGTGGAGGCCATTAAACAAGGTAAAAACTGAAATCTTGGAAACAGTTTAAATGTCAATTAATCATCAACCAGGGAAATCTAGTCTTTGATGAGAAGAAAAACAAACTGGCTGAAACTGTCCCTGCAGGCGACATGCTGGCACTGCAGGAGCTCTGTGATTTCCCTGTAGCCTTCAGCCAGGTGGATGAGTGTGGCTGGTATCCTCTGCACAGGGCGGTGGTCCAGCCTTTGGTCCCTGTCCTGGAGATGGTGCTGTATGGTGGGTAAGAGGTCCAAACTTTTTTATTTCAAGTTAAGTAAAAAGAGCAGGCTGATGTTTACAGACTGTGATAAGCACAGCATGTGCATCGTGTGTCTTCATCGTGCTTTAAACAACTTGTTTATGGAGCGTGACTGGTAAAGTCCTTTTAGACCTGAAATCAGTGAAATAATGTTTAACTTTTGTTCTGTGCTTCAGCGTCTTTCCGTCTGACTCTGGAGGAAAAGACTTCGGAGGGTGAGACCTTCCTGACTTTAGCGGTGAAAGCTGGTCTGGTTGAAAGTGTGAAGATGCTCCTGGATCATGGAGCTTCTCCTCACACCACCAACAGCAAAAACGAATCCCCTCTGCTTTTAGGTCAGAACACTGCCTCTCGAGCACTGTGTGGTTTATTCTATCCTTCAAAGCAGACATGTGATACAAGAGGGAAAGGTTTTGTCCATTCTCACCATCAGTTCCTCGTCCTCTCATGTCCTCCCTGCAGCAGTCAGAGCCGGATCTTATCAGATGGTCTCCAGTCTAATAGCTGGAGGAGCGCGAGTGGAGCAGGTGTGTCAGAAGAAGTGGACAGCCATGCACGAGGCCTCTAGGGCAGGCTGTGTTCATGTCATGGAGCTCCTGTTGCAGAACGGAGGTTTGGTTTCAGAGACAGACCAGCATGGAGTGACTCCTCTGGGCATCGCTGCAGAGTACAGCCACCCTGAAGTCCTGGAGCTCCTCATCAAACATGGTGAACCGATAATACCACACATTTTAATATTCTTATAACAATGCATCAAATGATTTATCACTGAATGCATCTTTACAGAGATTTCTAGCCTCTTTTAAGCCCAATATGTTCTGCTTTGACATGAAGGCGCTGATGTAAATGCCCAGGCACCAAATGGTGACAGCGTCCTGTACGACGCTGCAGGTTCAGGAAATCCAGACTGCATCGACATCCTGCTGCAGCACGGAGCAAATCCCAACATCCGCAACCTGAGCTCCCAGCTGCCCATCCACCATGCCGCATATGAAGGACACTACCTGTGAGTAGGTTGACGCTACACACCTGTTTCACCTGTTCAGACACTTTCCGTTAGTTCAGGATCAGGGAGCTCCTGCAGTGTTTAGTGTAAAATGTAGTGTTAAATGTAGCATCATTCAAAAAAGAAAGTACTGGGTGTCACAAGTATTCAAGCTTGTTGATGGAACCTGAGGAGCTTACTTATTAAAGTAGAGACATGGTATCATAGTACATGACAGTATCTGGCACTCATCAGCATAATCATGAAACTCTGGATTCTCTAAAATCATCCCCTGAAATGTAGTCTTTTATGTTCCTGAAAGTTCAATGGACAGACGGATCAGGTTTGATCAATATTTTATACCAATATTCTCCAAGAAAGGTACTTGAAGTCACATGTAAAGACTGTCAGGCTTTCGTTTCTGATGATTCAGTTCTACGCCTTTTCTCCATCAGAGCTTTGAGGATTTTGATCCCGATCACCACTAGACGGGCCCTGCGGCTGTCCGGCCACAGCCCCATCCACTCTGCCGCTGATGGAGGCCACGTCCATTGCCTGGAGCTTCTGCTGCAGAAAGGTTTTAATGTCAACGCATTGTTAGATCCTCACATCTCAGATAATTATGGAGACATGAGAAGAAGCCCGCTCTACTTTGCTGTATCCAATGGCGACGCAACCTGTACTGAGATTCTACTAAAGTCGGGTGCCAACCCTGACCTGGACCCACTGCGCTGCCTCCTGGTGGCGGTCAGGTCAGGACGCTACGAGATTGTGAAGCTGCTGCTGGCGGCCAAAGCAAATGTGAACTGTTACTTCACAGTGGTGAACGACACAGTGTTTCCCACTGCTCTGCAGTATTGTTTGAAAGATGAGGTGATGTTGAGGCTGCTGCTCAACAACGGCTACAACGCTGAGAAGTCTTTCTGTTGTAACCATGACGACGACTGGGAGGACCTAATTGAGTCTGGTTACTCAGAACAGGAGGAAAAAGTTCCTGTGAGTTCTTTGTATTTGTCAAATAGATATAATTATGACATGATTTAATCAAATTAATGTTACGGCTCTGATGTAAAACAGAAGTGATACCTTCTCTACAGTTGTTTCAGTACAGCTACATCTGTTGTTTGTCCAGTTTTGTGATTTCGTCAGCGTCTCCTGGCTGGTGAACCTGGTGGGCCGAATCGTGTCGATCCTTCTCGACTATGTCGGTCAGGTTTCTATCTGTGGCAAACTGACAAAGATCCTGGAGAAACACAAGGAGTGGCCTCACATTTGCAGGACCTTATGTGAGTTAACTGTGTGCTTTAAACAGTCACATTAAAGAGACACACATCAGATCCCAGAGACATACCTGCTCTTTATGCTTTATTGACAGGACTTGACATGTTGAAAACTGTTCTCTGTGATCCAGGTAACCCTCGCTCTCTGTCTCACCTGAGCAGAGTGGTAATCAGGAAACACCTAAACTGCAGTGACCTGATGTCGGTCCAGCTGCCCAACAGGCTGAAGGACTACCTGCTGTTCAAAGAGAACGACCTGTACAGCAGAATCATCTGTGGGGAGGACTGAGGAGAGGAGGACTTCTATCTTATCTACTGAGTCTTAAATGTCAGGAATTACTGTATTTATTTTCCTCTTGTGGTTTATGTAAGAGGACTGGTATTTATATATATGTAAAATATCTAAGAATTACATTTGCGAAATAAGACACATTTAGCAAGCTACTTACAGGGTAAGAGTAACTTTGTACATTGAGTAGAAACAGCAAGACAAGTGGCAGATCCTAAATCCAGACTACACATTCATTCTAAGCAGGTCTTCAGTATAAAATGTTCACACTGGAAAGGTACCAGAATAAGTGTACTTTAACCAGACACCACACATACTAAATACAGTTGATTTTTGAGTGTTCTATTTTAGTACTATTCACAATGCAATGAACAAAGGAAATGGAGGTGCTGCTCACAACTTGAAAAAATTGAATTTATTGTGGCTGGTTATCAAACACCTTGAGCAAATGTGAAGTATAGAATCTGTTTGTGAAGTTAAGCTGGCAGTGACGTTCCCATGTCACAGTTGCACGTATTGTAACACTTAATATAAAACTGTTTAATTAAATGGTGCTGTTTCTTTGTATACTGCTAAAAGCAATGATGTGTTGTATATGCACTGTGTATAAAAACAAAGTGGTGGAACATCACATTAAACAAAAGTTCAAATCAAATAACAGACTCTTTTAGAATTATTCACATTTACAGAAACCATGAAAAGAACGTGAGAAAAACAATTCTGGTGATACATTTTCTACGTGTGACCTAAAGGATCTGTCCTAACTTCTGACTGATATGACAATTTGTGTGTTTGTTGTTGTAATTCTCATTTTGGCCACAAGAGGCTGACAAGCACCACTGCCCCACTATCTTCTATGTTCTTTTCTTCCAGGTGAATTTTAAGTTCTCCGTCCACTCTAAAGACAAGATACTGTGTGTTAGCACATTATTAGTACACGAGACAATAATGTTGGATGGATTTTTATTAAAGTAAATATTTTTATACTTATATCTTGAATTTAGGTTCAAAATCTTCAGTTTGATGAATGAATGCATTAACTAAGATCATTATTGCCCCTGCTGTTGCACAAAATAACCATAAAATATCTGTAAGTGATTTCTGGGACTGAAGAGGAAGAAGCCTCTTAGCTGTGACCAGATGATGTTCTGACTATTACACAACCAAAATCAGGCAGGGCTCTTAAATACTGTCATAATTCTCAGATAAAAGCAAATATCTAAATGATGTCTGAGGGTAAAAGTAAAACTTTCTGCACTGATGTTCCACATTAAAAGTTTGGAGGACATACACCATTGACATTTAAAAGATACTCCAATCATTTATCATTTCACTATAAAATTGTTGTAATTTCCATAGACAAAAAGTATTCGTTGTCCTGTTCATCTGGAGCCACAAGAGCTTTAAACAATTTTTTTCACTATGCAGAAACACTTTGACATGTACACAAACTAAAATTGTTGATAGTAGCTTATCAGTGATAGAAAAATGTAAATGCACAGTATTCATTTCTGCTACTGGTGTGTCTCTCATTAGAACAACAACAGAAGACATAGTTTAATGATGTCATATGATGAAGTAGCATGGCATCAAGGGAGTTGTCTTCATTGTTAAACATCCATCACTGCTGATGAAAATCTATCTGATGTGATGCAAGTTTTCTTCACTTTACATTTAGCCACAGCTTCCTTCCTCACTCTCTGAGGTATCCCATGTTCATCTGGAAGTTTTATCAACTAGAAGGTTTGAACATTGTTGTATCAGCACCAAATTCAAACAAGAGCAAATCGGGGAGATGTCTTGATGATTAGAAATACTTGTTAAACAGGGGAAATTGGAAATAAAGGCCTGTCTCTAATATAAGCCTGTTTCAAATAAAGGTCTGGTTTTCTTACAGTGGAGGTAAATAAAGCTACTATTTGAGATGTATCAGTATTCCGAAATAAGTTTCTGCTGCCACATTTCTAACAGTTGTAAATGAAATCATACTGTATTTTATTGAATTTCATTTATCTATTATTTTGCATTTATGTATTTTTGATATATTCCCTTGGAATCATTGATGTCTGTACACAAGTTTGGGCCAGTCCACATGTTAGATGTGGAAATATCTCACTGGATAAGTGATCATTTGACCTGCAGGTGGTTTTACATGAAAAGTCATTAAAATTCATACTCTGGGTACTATAAATGTGACAGCCACATTTTATGGCAATCCATCCAACAGTTGGCCAGAGATTTCAGGTCAGACCAAAGTGATCGACCGACATTGACTTTTCCCTCCATCCTAGTGGCCATTAGAGGTTCTGCAGCTGAACAAGCTTTAGCTTCAGCAGTTTCCAGTTTCACTGAACAACAACATGTACTGACAATGAACACAATGAGGAGGTGTGAGCTACTTCCTCTGGCTGACAGACTGTAAAACAGATCATCTCTAATTTTAACCTCCTGACCTACAGAAACAAAAACAACAACAACAACGTGGCTCCACATTCTGGCAGGTCACCCGAGAACCTGATAACAGGAAGAGGTCACATTGTTTTGAACAACCTCCAAACTGTTGACATCAGCTGAAAGTCACACCTGAGGGGTCAGATCTGAGGTAGCTGTGGCCAGCAGGTGTTTTAATGTACAGAAGTGAGACAATAAAACAAAAGTACATAACATATCATAGAATTTCATGGTGACAAAACAACCCATCCAGCAGGCAAAATGGAGGACTTCTGCTCTGTGAACAACTGATTTTGTTTTTGTGTAAATTGAACACCAGCTAAAGCAGCATTAGTTGGAATTTCTGGCCACTTGGGGTCTGCAGAACAAGCTATTATGCATGTATTATTATTATTATAATCAGTTACAATGACCTAGAAAGGAACAAAATCAGTAGTTATTTGTTTCTTTTTGGTAGAACATGCAGCAAAAAACACTTTTCTTAGCTGAAATTATAAAGTGTCAAGTGTCCCAGAGAAAAAAACATAAAAGGAGCATCAATTATAGATAAATAAAGTTATCTAAACATTTGACCATGATGGATTATCTTTCTGCATTTCTGTAGAAATTAACTGAAACCAGCATCGATGGATGATTTGAAAAATATTACACAAGAAAGAATATCCAATTTTGTATTTAATGGGTTAAACATGTAGACGCCACTGTTTTTATTTTTGGTCTCTGGTTTTGTAACTGAACTTGTTGGACTGCACTGATGACTGACACCAATCACTGATAATGCAGGTCAAAGGTCAAATTTACAGCAGATTAAGGATGAGAGGGGTGTTATGTCACTCATTCTTTTTACTTGACACATGTAACATGACTCGACTGACTGACAAGCAGCTTGTTAGAGCATAGTGATGGCTGCATACTGAGGTCTGATGGTTGTCTTGTCAACCAAACAACAAACCTTAGACTACACATCCATACAACTGTTACTGTTATCACATGATAGGATTCACTGCAACAGCCCAGCAGTAAATAAACAGCCGCTCTGTGAAGATTATAATGTTTACTTTGTGTTCACGCAACAGGTTGTCATTTTTGCTAAATCAGAACAGAGTGCTGCTGATTATAAAAGAAAATTAATTACAACCTAGGTTTTATTTTTGTTGTTTCCATCATTTCTATCAGTAATAAAAACAGGTTAGTATCTGAGGTCTGTTAACATCATTAACAAGTCGTCAGATAAACTATTATCTTCAACAGTAACATTTAAAACCTAAAAATATCTATTTCTTCCTCATTTATGCTACATTTAATTAAATTTAGGATCATTCAAACTACCGCTTTGACCTTTTAGTTCGTGTCCATGTGGTCGTCTTTCTGTTTTCTCTTTTTTGTGCAGTGTTTACTGCTTGGTCTTTTCTCTTTCTATTAACTCACTCACTCACTCATGCTCTTTTATGATGTGATAGGTATTTTTATTTTTATTATTTTACATTTTACCTCGGATTGGATTCCTGCCATGCCGCTTCCACATTGTTATAGAGTGATTGGATTATACTTTTTAATATCTAATGTAATTATGTTGTTGAGTTGATTCTTAACCTTAAATCTTATCTTACAACAATCTCAACTCAACGTCCATTTAGTAGATGTTCTGAGGCTTTCATTCACGTCACACAATCTTCAGCTGCTCATAGAATCGCTCAGATTTCCATTTTTCGGATCACTTAAAGGACTTCTCATTCAGGTCAGATTGCTTTCTGTCTTGTGCTTCAGTTTTTATCAGTGGTGTTAACCTTTCTTGATTGACATAGCAGAACGTTTCAAACATGATATGAGTGTGAAGATGAAAACCAGTCACTGCTTTGTTTCTGTTCCAATCTGTCCTGACTTGACATGGTTCTTCATCAGTCCTTCTCAGTGCCAGCCAGAGCTCTTCTGTACCCACCCTCCCACCGTCCTCAGGGAAAGCAAGTGTTTTCCTGACAACACCACAACCATGGCGTATTTCTGTGTCCTAACACATTGCATAACATGCAGAGCTTCATCTCTGATGTCTCCCCATGGCGTTTTGTACCCTTCGTTTCTTTTGAGGCACGAGTCGCTGATGAGCTCTCAGCACAGGCCACTCAGAGGGCTCACATTCCTGCAGTAAGCCTATCTCGTTGACCCCCCACCCAACACCCTAAAAAAAGACAGGACCATCAGAGGCATGGTGGCCCTCCCCTTTCTCCCTGTTAGGCTCTTGTGGCAGCTGGGACCAGTAGATGAATGAGCACTCTCCACACACTTGCCACCAGTCGCCCACAGCATCCCAGACTGAAAAATCTGATGGAGGACAAGTCAATAAACAAAAGGAGATTAAAGCAGGAAAGTGACAATAACTCGAAAATTTAAGTACGCAAAGAGATATAAGTGCTAGAGCTAAAATTAGAAATTTGAGTGCAAAGAGAGTCCTAAAACAAGCACAGAACCATGAGTACCTTTGGGTACCGTAAGGAGTTGAAAAAGTACGAGGAGGTGGACGAAGATGAGCTGCTGGCCACTCTGTCCTCTGAAGAGCTCCAGGAGCTGGAGAGGGAGCTGGCCAACCTCGACGACAACATCCCCATCGGCCTGAGGCAGAAAGACCAGACTGCCAAAACCCCAACGGGGACCTTCGACAGGGACGCTTTGCTGAAATACTGGGAGGACGAGAACAAGAAGCTGCTGGAGGAGGAGAGGATGGAGTCCAACACCGGACAGGTGAGAGAAGATATTTTCTATAACATACTTAACTGCAGAGAGAATATACTTGAGATCCCTGCTAATTATCGTTCATATCATCCATCAGGTCTTTTGAAAATAAATTATTCTCATGATGTAATACAGTTTGGCAACAAGTTCCTTGAAGGACGTCCGAGACTTTAGAAGTTATATTTACAAGAACATTTTAACAACATCCATCTTATGGGTTTGATTTTCCAGAAATAAACCTTATCTGAAACTGGTCAAGTTCATGGGTACAGCACCAAGGAGAGTTTCAAAACGGCACATGCATCACCTTATAATGTTCTGTAACTTTGATCGAACAAACATTGATTAAATGTTGAATGTGATGAATTTTCTGATTGCAGCAAGTAACTGCACGTTGATGTTGTGTTCAGAAATGTTGTTGAATTCACAGAATATCTTTAATGCATCAATAATCAATATTTTCTTATTTATCATTAAACAACTGCATGCAATTTGAAAGGGGTCACTCAAGGTAACTAATTTACAGTCAATACAATATTTTGTTTGGGGTTTTCTTTTGAACTCCTTTTGCTGCCCCCATGTGGCCAAAAAAATCAATGACTGCAACTATAAAGAGCGACTTTTTACCTATAACTACTACTACTACTACTACTACTACTACATCAGAGCGAATGTGATGCTGATTTGTACTTTGTTGGTGTTTAAAGTACAAAACAAAGTCACAATGAGAGTTTGACATTGTTACTGGATTTTCTCTGGATGAAATATAAACAGATGGTGTTGTACTAAACACCCAGTACTATGGAGAATTACAGAATTAATGAATAAAGTGCCTAACATATAATTTACTAACTCAAAAAAGTGGATTTAGTGCTAAATTACTCTGCAAATTAACTTTGGAATCGCAACATGCACAAATAAATGTAACAGGAACTCTATTTCCATATTTTTCTGATTTCAGTGACGAGACTAAACACTCACTCTGACAAAACATCAACTATCAATCTACATCAACGCCCTGATTGCACTTCTGAAAATTCTGAAAACAGGTTCAGTTTCAGTTTGGGATAAAAGGTGCACTCCAACAATTTAGTTTACTTGTCATGGTTTTTATTATCACTACTGAGCTTGTGAAAACAGCTGTTGATCTGCTGTGCCTCTGGAGGAAAGAAAGAAATCTGATAGTGTCATAGTGATGTCATTAAGGTTATCTTAGTTTAGGCTTGAAGACTTTAAATTTATAACAGAAAGACAGTCTGATGGAAGATCCATTCACATTGTGGGATATTGGCGCTTTTGTGTCTTTGGAGTTTGACCCATACTTTGGACTAAAAGTCAGAATAGCTCGGCCTCTGTTGCATTGATTCTTTTTAAAATTGTAATAATTCTTCATTTCTTTCAAGTCCTCCAACTTTATGGAAGTGTAAATCACTGGAGAATACAGTTTGAATGAGCCCATATTCGTTTTTGTGGTGAACTATAATTTCATATGTATGATTAAAGCCAATAATAAATCCACTGCTACAATATATATAATGATGTGGAAAGTGTCACATGCATCCAGTTTATGTAAACGTGTTGCTGGAAAGCAGTCCAAAAATAAAGACTATCTGAGAAATGCCAGCTTTAATGACTGTCTGCCAGTGTTGGAGAGGGTTCTTAATTAAAAGTCAGAGGCTGGAGAATGTCAGGGTATGACCTGATTTTCTGTCCTGTTATTGTGTGCAGGAGGGACGCCCAGATAAGAGCAGAGGGGAGCAAGTGACAGTGACCTCTAGTGACACTGGGAAGTCTGTGGACAGTGTCAAGAAGAAGATTTCACAAAAGGGGAAGAAAGTGCAGAGTGTCTCCAGCAAAAATGCCGTCAAGGAAGCTGAGGTGGAAAAGAAAGATGAGTGTAAAAAGGAGGCACCAATCAGGAATAAATGTCCCCAGAAAAATGGTCTGTCAAAAAGTTTGAGAAGTGAATCAAGGAGGACTGAAACGACAGACCAAAACCTGAACACAACGCCTGACAGACCGAGTGGAAACCCAACAGTCATTGACAAAACTCTGGAGCAGATCCTGTGTGATGATCCCACGATGTGCGAAGTCAACCTCAACAACATTGAAGACATCTCTCAGGAAACCTTGCTTCGTTTTGCTGAGGCCCTGTGCACAAACACTCACGTCCGCATTTTCAGCCTCGCCAACACACATGCTGATGACCGCGTGGCCTTCGCCATCTCCAAGATGCTCCATGAGAACCAGTTCATCAGAAACCTAAACATCGAGTCCAACTTTGTGTCTGGTCAGGGCATCCTGGCTCTGCTGGCGGCACTGCAGCACAACCGGACACTGGTGGAACTTCGCTTCCACAATCAGAGGCACATCTGTGGGGGAAAGGTGGAGATGGAGATGGTCAAGCTGCTGAGGGAAAACACCACTCTACTCAAGCTTGGTTATCAGTTTGACCTCCCAGGTCCAAGAATGACAGCAACCAGCATCCTGACACGCAACCAGGACCAACAACGACAGAGAAGGCTCCAACAGAAAGCGGAACAGAGTTCTTCAGAGGTATCTGGACAGGGTTCTGCAGAAAATAAACCCACAAAGAAGCCTTCACCTTCTAAGACTGAAAATCGGAACAGAAACCCTCCTCCTCCTCCTCCTCCTCCATCTCTAGACCCATCAACAAGGAAGATTGCAGAAATGGTTAAACAGCACGAAGGCTCAAACAGCCCGAAGAGTCAGTCAAACCAAAGGAAACCAAAGTCAAAGAAGCTCAAGAATGGCGCCAATGAAAAGGAGAGTGCAGATATTCTCAAAGACCTGAAGAATGCCTTGAAGCCGTCACTGCAGAAGAGACGAGACGAGCCGTCACACCTGCCACCGCCTCAGAGGTCGGGCCGAGACGACCTGATGGCAGCAATCCGTGGGAGCAGCATCAAATCCTTAAAAAGGGTAAGACTCCCCACGGGTCTGTCACTGACAAATCTGTTTGAGGTTTGAAGGAATTTTGTTTTGCTTGAGTGAAAGCATCACAGACATAATTTGGCCTTCAAAAGCCATTAGACCCCCTCAGTGTGATCGCCTGCTGTCATCAGACGACAGCCTCTGTCACTCTGTGAATTCCTCGACTCCCTGTCAGGTTATAAATAGTTTGACTTCTTCACTGTTGTTTGATAAGACTGATGGCACAGAGAGCTGCTGGGAAGAGAACAGACAAGCTGAAAAACACAAAGTGCTGTTCACATTTCCAGAAGTTTATGGAACTTTAAACACAATGAAGGTGGTCTAAAGGACTGAAGAAATATTCAGCATCATCATAACATAATGAGTTTAGTGAAATCAATTTGGACAACAAATAACAGAATTTAAATAACATGATATGACCATACCATTGATTCCACAGGAACTTGATGTAGGATAGTATTGAATCATTGCACTGGCCTTAGTATGAAAATCCAAAAATCATAAAGGGAAATCATGAAGTCAGGCTGCTGAAACCAGACCAACCAGATCAAGTTATTTACCACTTCAACTGGTCAATTAACTTCTTAAACCCTGGATGTTTAACATGGGAGTCTGCAGGTGGGGCCACCAAATCATGGTTTGATCTTATTTGTTAATTAAAATGTTTTTGGAAATAATAATAACCATAATAATCAAATAATAATTTGTGCGGGTCCTTGGCCTGAAAAACGCCTTCGTTGTAGACAGATAATCAGTAAAAGGGAAAGTTGCATGAAGAAAAGACAATTTATATCTTTTCTTTGCTAGGCCAGACAAAGTCAGTTAATATCTCTAACTGTGGTTTGAAAAATGATGAATTTAATTATTTTAGTCAGAAATCCATTCAGTATCTTAAATCGGCTGTAACGTGTGATGTTTGTCGTTTCAGGTGGATCTGTCACAGGCCTGAACCCACCTACTGATCACACTTGAACTGTTCTCACTGTGTATTGAAATATTTAATTTTTATTTCACACCAAGCGTCACTTTTTAACAGTTTTCTTATTTATCTTGTCACATGGTGTAGCAGCAGACTGCATTTCTGTGTTTTAGATTGCATTGTTGTATTTTGTTACTGTGTGAAACTGACTGTGAATATTGACATGTAGAAAAATAAAGCTTATGTTCTGACTCAGTCTATGTTTTCTAACAGCGTTTTCTACAGATACAGAAACAGATAGTTTTGTAGCTGAACAACTTTCAACCAAAGCAATGACAATGTATTGCTGCCATGCCAGAAATTAAAAAATGGATTAGTATCATGTTTTGATGTGAAATGTTTTTTCACCTTTTTGTATTGTTGGGCCACCTTGTAACAATGTAAGTTATGCTTCCATAAAAAGTTATTCAGGTTCACATTGATTCATGAAAGGGTTTCTATAGATTTGTGTGTTTTGTTAAAGTGTTCCACACCTACAATGTTTTCACAAAATATTGTAGTTTTCTACAGTTTGAACGTATCAGAGTGATGGTTATATATAAAGCAACATTATTCCGTTTTTTGTTTCTTTTTTGGGATTCATTTTTGGATTGAACTGGTTAGTCTTTTGTTAGATTAGATTCGTTCATTTATAAAATATCAGTTTGATATCAGTTCGCAAAGCTGGACCCTGACATGTAAAATCATCTTTAATTTAAAGACCTGCAGGATGGAGGCCTGTTTCATCAGCAGCTTTCTTTGCCTTTGTGATGTATACTTGAAATTGTAAATCCACTATAGCTGGTTGGTTAGCAGACTGTTCTTCTTCCACACAACACCTCTTAAAAACATCATTACAGTTCCTACAACAGCTACACATGTTGGTGACCTGAGAGCAGGATCAGCTCTCATAAGGACCTACAGAGGGAATCAACGCTGCTACAAACCAGCAGAGAGCTGTTACGTGAGCCGACTGCAGCTGCTGCTTACAATCCATCAGTGCACAGGAATACATGGGAGTGATCCAGACAGGTTTGCAATGTATATGACAATGATTTGTCCTGTACTGTCTATACTACAGCATATTATTTGATTTATATTGAATTCTCTTGTTTTGCAAAAAGCAAACTGAATTTTTATAAAATCAAAATAGCTCCACATATAACCATGTGGACAGTGTTAAGTAAGTTTAACTTAAGTAAAGTCTGATCTGACATCAGCTGGCAGAGAACCTGCAGAGCTTCAGATCCATCAGACTGTGAATCAGTTTCTAATCCAGTCCTCTTTCACAGAGTCACTGAAGTTCATTAAGCAGCTGTTCAAAGCAAATAAGGACTCCCCCTCAGGGAGGAGTGGGAGGGGAGTTAAGTCAGAGTCTGTGACCCCTCATTACAACACTTCACAGCTTTAATAAAATGCCACATAAATGTTAGACGCAAGCTTAATTGAAGGAAAATGAAATCCTCTACTTCAGAGTGCTGAGAGACACTGCATGAATCTGTCTGAGGAGTTTCCTGCTGTCCCCGAACTGACAATTAACTACTCATTATAGTACTTTTTACATACATTTATCCTGCTACAGTGTGAGCAGCTGGAGAACAGTTTGTACTCTTTTAAAACAATCAGTCTTTAAAAGAGAGTGGTTATGACATTCAGCTCCATGCTCCATGCTGAGGTTATACTTATTTACAGCTGTACCTTGAGCTAAATGCTATTGTCAGCATGCTAACATGGTCACATTGACAATATGCTATAGCTGGTGCTGATGGGAATGTCAGTTTAGTCATAAACCAAAAATATTGGGCAACATAAAATGACTTGCTGGTGCTACTAAATTGAACTTTCATACCAAACCTCATGGTGGTGCCATGGGAAAGGTCAAGAGATTGCTAACGTCATTATGATTCATCCTCTGTGTTGTGGAGAAATTGCTGAAGTCAAAGGTCAATGGTGAGGTCAGGAAGGAAGAAAGTGTTCAGGAGCCTCTGATGTCTTATGCTGTATTATTTATTGACACTAGGCCAAGAAGAATTAGAGACACTCTCAAAGTACATCAGAAGTTCCTGAGTCGGTCTCACATTCCGCCCAACTCATCCTGGTGGACAGACTTTAAACCTCTACAGATAACACCACAAATACTACACGCCCCAGAATTAGTCAAAGAGAATGTCTTTACCCATGGAGGTGTTATTGTCAACACATTCTAGTCTGGAGACACAGATGTCTGTTTATGCAGATTGGAACGTCAACTGCAAGCTATCTATTATGTCTAAGAAGGCAGCAATAGGTCTCTTTGACCCTGGCCACCACAGTGTTGAGATAGGCTGGCACCTGGTCAAAGCCAAACAATTAATGCTGAGGACCTCAAGGCCCACACGTGACCTTGTGTAACCTAAGGATAGAAAATTCCATAACAATCCCCTCTTATTGATCATAAGATCAATACTAACTACTGAATACTAATAATTACCAAATTTAGAGACCACCAGGGAGCACAGTCAGAATGGGATCGACACAAACATTACAAAACATTTGCAATCACACAGAAATCAGGAGTATTTGAGATCAGAATTATTCAAAAGGACATCAATAGAAATTATCTTAACAAAGCAGTTGGTTAAGATTAATTCATACAATCAGTGAGAAACTTTAAGAACCCCTCTTATGTACCCCATCATCCCATTCCCATGATGTGTGAGTTCCACTTTCAGGTCAACAAGGGCCTTTAAGCTAGTGAAGATCCCCTACAACACCAAGGTGTTAAAGGAGGTCATCAGGAGGTCACAGATCACGTGCAAATTTACCACTGGGAGAGGAGAAAGATCAAGTTTATTCTATCACCTAGTAGATAAAACCCTAGCAATTAGAAGGGGTTCTATAAAACAATTGATTTAATATCATAGATCAAAATTTCTTTTTTTTCTTTTTCCAATTAAAAATAAAAATCAGTCACAACAATTATTGTTGCAATCAAGGTATTGTAAAGTCTTCAACCCATGTAAATTATGTACAGTCGAGGGTCACCACCATGGAGAGGTTACTAGCACATACAATGCATGGTGGTGTGGAACCATCTTCGTAGAATAATCCCATGAACAGTCAATATCCATCAGTTGCATATCATCATAATTGTAACTTTGAACTTTTAAACATGGATTACATTACTGTGAAAACCATCAATGAAAATAGATTTTAAAACTGATTCATAAAATGGCAATTTCTAAATGATTAAAAACCACATCTTTTAGAACACCAAACAAACAGTAAAGCCAGAATGATCACATAAAGTTAACCTAAAATGGAACACAGAGGTAACAGAAAACTGATTTTATCCTCGAAGATAAAAAATATTTCTTCTTAACTTTATTTATTTTTATTCATCCACTTAAGCCCCTGTTGCTCCATAGACACCATTCATTTATAGACCATAGGTCTCCTCTTCATCATTTTCACAAAGAGAAAGATCATCCAGGCCAAAGCCTTGAATCCTTTCCTCAAAACCTTCAAAATCATAATACCTCTTACCCACCGGACTGGCAGCCTCTGGGCGTACACACACCTGGGGTGCTTGAACCACTGACCTTGTGGTCTTCTTCACCATCAGTTTAATCAATGAGATCATACAAGTGCAGAGGAAAAGAATAAGGAGACCACCGACAAATAGAGTAGTTAAAAATTTAACTAGCCCTGATCCCCATGACCCCAATGTACCAGAAAAATCTCCAAAATTAAACCCATGTTTATCATGTAACTCTTTGATACCTTGAGCTGCGTCATGCGCCATATCCATGACCTCAGCAGTCGCGTCGGAGACGTAGGAGCAACATTCAGTACCTATAATTTTACAAGTTTCTCCTTGTGCTGCCAACAGGAGATCAAGCGCCATACGATTCTGTAAAGCTACAGTTTTAACTTCCTGCAGCTCCCTATGTTCAGCTAACATGGCTCTACTGGAGGCATTGAGATGATTCTCCAGGACTTTAGACAGAGACTCAAGCTCCTGTTGAGTTATATACATACCATACCAAGGCAAAAGGAAGCTGGCTATCTTTTGAGGTGTTGAGATTTCTCTTTTATATTTATGTAGAGGCGGGTATAACGAAGCAATCTCAGCGGATTTCACTTCTCTGATCAAGGGAATTAGGTATGCTAAGTAGCAGACACCATGAAACAACTCATAGAGCATGCAGCGATAAGCTTTATCTCCACAGACTAGATACACTCTTTCAGGTAACGAAGACTGTTTTAGAGTGACATTTAGTACTGTATTACAGCTGCTTTGTCCTAAATTATCAGGTCCGTCTCCTACTCCCTGAAAACACAAAGAAACATTTTGCAGTTTATGGGTGAACACCGGAGGCACATAAGTTGAGCAATCACGTTGTGGAGTTCGCTCCGTTTGTTGTGGCACTGAGCAGTTACATTTCTGTCTCTGAATTGACTCCATGGACCTAACGCCGGACCACAGCTGCACAGAAACTAGGGCCTCTACCATTAAAAATGCAAAAACACACACCTGATTTTGATTTGATTTTGAGGTTTTGAACAGTTTGTTTGGGCCAGATCTCTTGAACTCTATATTCATAACCTAATTTTACATACATTTGTATATGATTAATGTGAAAAAGTGTAGTATAATTGAAACCGCTCGGTAGGTACTGTTCATTGACTGTTTTAGCAACGTGTAAGGCAATTTCAGCATTATGTGGAGACTTTGCAGAATCTACAGGGTAGGCAGGAGTATAGCACTCATCTGCTTCATCTTCAAATCTCGTGGTTAAATCATTCCAATGGAACATTTCATAATCTGCTCTAGTGAATGGAATTGGATGAGACATTGGTGAGTGTATGGACGAAGGCATATTTTGACATAGCCAACAGTTACTGAGATTACGATCACGAGCATAATCAATCATTAGACTGAAGGCCAAATTCTTTTTGCACTAGAGTTTGAGAAACTTCACCTGTACCTCCATCAGGCCTTGTTGATTTAGGTTTGGCTACCTCGAGTGTATTTATGGAAGAAAATTGACCAATATATAGAAAACCATCGTCCTTATCAGTTTCACCATAGTACAGATCTTACTGCTCTGCACCTCCCCTGGAACACTTTCGTAATTAACACCCCACAGTTTATAATCAGGATAACTTTTCAATGGCTGTTTAGTGAAACACCACAGCTCCAGAGGTTCAGTCAAAGGTACAGCAGCTGTGAATGTTTCCTTCATTACCTGGGTGCACTCAGCACCGTATTAATCACAGCTTTATCATGCGTTGTCCACGACCATTTACCTTGAAAGAAAGTCAGGGGGTGAGCAATATAACAGTCATTTTCATCACATCTGTCAATCGGACAGTCAAACATAACAGGATTAACAGTTTGGTTAGTTTGGTTAATAGGCAGTTTGGTTAGAGCGCAGGAAATACAAGTCCTCGTTGTCACCAACACCTGGTTCCATCTGGGAGACAAAAACATTTTTTAGACATTTGATTAATACAAAATTTCCTTCATTAAAAGGATGAATTGGTTCCTCCGATGGTTTTGTGAGCCGTTCAAACACCTGTAATGATAAAATTCAAAATGTCAGTTAATCTTTTTACATATTCAGTCATAAACTCATCCGTCCAAAGCAGAGAAGTTTTGTTTGGTGTCAGAGGTTGACTTGTCCCCATTAACATCTCATGAGGACTCAGTCCTGTTGTTGCACTTGGTGCACTTTGGATGGAGTACAGCACAATAGGCAGTGCATCAGGCAATTTCAGACCTTTTGTTAGTACTGTTTCTGCATAATTTTTATACAAAAACTAAATTTTGTCACTATCTATATTCTGTGGCACCCCAAACCTGGGGATCACCTCTTTTAGCACACTTAAGAACTGTTCTAGTGTCTTCTTTTCTTGTCGTGAAACCCTCGACTCACTTCAAGAATCGATCAGTTATGACTAACAAATATTTATTGACTTAACAATTTTGCATATGTACAGTCTATTTGCAAATGTACAAAAAGAACCTGACAGAGGTTCCAGATGGTCATGCTTCACTGTGCTCTTTTTCTATACGGTCTGTTGGCACGTCATACAACTATCTACAAAAATTTGTGAAACTAGTGTAATGCGCAAACCATTTTGAGCGAATAACATCATTTATCACCCCTCTTCCGACATGTGGTTGTCCGTGTGCAACACGGACCAGCACATGTCGGTAGGAGAGCTCGTGGGCAAACTACATGGCACAAAATACATGGATCAAAGTTCTCCGTTGTTACAACAGATTTCCGTCTTTCAGAGTTCACTGAGGCCACTTGTGAGATCAATGCAGATCCGAAGAGAAAAAGTGTTGGCTGAAAGCTGATTTTTTTATTGACAGATTGTCACGCTCTACACAGCCAATAGTACTATTTACAGCGTGCGCCCGCATGACCAATGACCCACGGCGTGGGTTCAAAACATGGAGCATCTGCGCTAACGTTCAGCTGCTTAGCTAGCATGGACTCGTCCAATGCGACATCATCAATACGTTTTTTTTTTTTTTTTTCTGTTAGATGGTTGATATGAAAGAGAAACTTGAAACAAACTTAAAACAATTTCAATAATTATATTAATTATCGATCAAAACATGGAGCATCTAAGAAGGAGTAGAAAAATAACGTACTGAAAAGTTCTGTAGATGGTTGATATTTGAAAGAGTAAAACTTGAAACAAACTTGGCAAAAGTCTCAGTTTGATTTCATAGATTGAGAATTATATTGAAAAGACAAAAAATAGCAATAGAACAGCTGTTTAAAGGATCCTTCTGTAAAACAGTGTTGGTCAAATATTTAAACTTGATAGATTCATTAGAAAACATGATCATGAGTGGAGCTGAAATCTTATCTTATTATTTTTATGCTTAGCAGGTGTCAAGTAACATAACCTGTAACATGTTTCACAAATTGCAATTGGGGAATATGACTTTGCTACAGCTCTGAAAAATTTCAGTCTGCTTCTACGACTTCCCAGTTTATTTAAAACATTTTAATTTACTACTGCATAACCAGCCAGATGTATGTTGTCATATAGTTTGCTAGCTGAACCACCAGTATTAAGAACAGTATCGGAATTTGGTATCTGTGTTTGCAGTAGATGTACACGTAAATAGTGGCAATGCAATCATGCTCCTCATCAGTGTCAACCAATGGAGGAGAGTGCTTTAAAGTTACGTTGGGACTGGAAAGAAATATTGCCTCATAACCTGAACGACGTGCTGCCGTCATGTTTTGAGATGTGGATGTTCAGAATGTGTAATACTGCATGTGGAATGTGTACAACACAGCCATGAGCCAGTACAGTGTGGGAAGATTTGTCAATTAAAATGGCAACAACAGCCACTGCTCTTAGACAACTTGGCATACCAACAGCCACAGGGGTCAGTTGAGAGAAGTAGTACGCAACGGGATGGCAATGAGAACCATGTTTCTGTACCAGAATGCCAGTGGCGAAGCCATCTCTCTCATGCACATGTAGATGGAACGGCTGATGATAGTCAGGCAAACCCAACACTGGAGCCATGGTGAGAGCATGTTTTAGATCTTTAAAGGCTTTGTGCATTTCCTCAGTCCACTGTACCACCAATGGAGCTGATTTCAGTGTGGCGGCTCGCAAAACAGAGTCCATAGTTGCATATTCAAAAATCCAGTGTCTGCCGTTATTAGCCATCCCCAGAAAAGAGAGCATCTGTTTGTTGGTTGTGGGGGGAGGCATGTTAACTAGCAGTTTCACCCTCTCTGGTGACAAAAGGCGCTGTCCATCCTCCAAAACATAACAAATATGTCACCTCAGGTCGACAGAATTGCAACTTAGCCAGCGACGCTCTGTGACCACACTCGGCCAGTCTCTGTAGCAGCAAGATAGAGTCTGTGTGGCTAGCTTCTTTTGATGGAGAAGCTATTAGGAGGTCATCTGCGTACTGCAAGAGAGTGGAGCCCCCTGGCAGATGGAGTCCACACATCACTGTGGCCGTTACTCGTGGCTGTGAGCTGTAACACCTTGGACATGGTGGCTCAGTGCCAGGCCTTGAGAGTTATCACCGTCTACATTTGCCGACTCTTTCCACACAGTATGGACCTACTTCTGAGCTGTCTGAGGTTCCATCCATTTTGTGAGCTAAGCATGAATTTCATGTGTGTTTCGTAAATCTGGCTCCGTCACATAAAGTCACACTCAAGCCTAATGCTAAGCTACCAATGATTAAACAATACAATTTGCCTCACAAAGCCGTTTCAGGAATTGAAAGTGTCATTCAGTCTCTATTGGATCAAGACGTGCTAGTTCAAACCACCAGCCCATGTAACACTCCCACTCTCTGGGTCTGGCTCCTTCTCCTTCTAACTCTGACTCATTAGATTGTCTGCTGTCTTCCTTCTCCTGTCTGTGCATAGTCTTGACTTTCCTTTCTAATTCACTACTGTAGCTGTTAGTAGGAGAAATTCTTCCTAATTTGTTGCTCGTGATGAGCTCACCTGCTCGGCTATGTTAGCATTGCAAAAAGGGAGTTGTACTTGACAGCTGTGGACAGACAGAGAGCGCTTTTCTACTTTTTTGTTCTAGCAGTTTTGCATCCACTTTAGCTAATATGTTCAGTAGATTGTGGGGAGAGGGAATCTTAGCTTGGCGCTTGGCCTGGCCATACATCGTAGTTTTTTTGCACATTTTCCAAATTATCAACATGTCGCTGCTTTATCTTAGCCATTTCTAAAGCTCTAGTTTGCAACTTAGCTTCTAGTACAGGCATATGAGAGGCAGTAACACATTTGGCAGTCAGATCAATCATCTTTTTTTAAGTAATCCGATCCAATCTCGCAGCTTTTGTCACGCACTTTCACACCACGACTTTCACGGGCCACAGTCAACCACACTTGCATACACTCATTCATGTATCTGAAGTCCCAGGATGGATTTCCAACATTAGGGTTAACATTCATCTCAGCCATTTGCAGCTTCTCTCTCTGGAATGTTCCCTCATACGGCCACATGCCATTCGTCCATTCACACATAAGAGAAGTGAACGGAAACACGAAATCCCATCCTTTCAGTCTACTGATGAGTCCAGCTGGCACATGCGACGAAAAACATTTCTTTGAAGTGTGATATCTGGTCAGACGTGTGTGTGTGTGTGCCTGCTTCGGCATGCTGCTTATCAATTACAGGTTGACCATCTAATTTCACATTGGTTCTTAGATTTTTTTACAGAAAAATATTTTGTCTTTGACTTAGCTTTTGCTGAGTCAGTTTGCATGTTTTTAGATTTGTCTACTGTTTTGGACAGATCGTTACCTATGCTTGCTTGCGCATTAAGACTTTACACATACAGACAGATTTCAATCCACAATACAGCAGCATCAAAGGTCAGTCTCCACACCTTTCTAACTGCAGCAGTGGTGATCTGAGGTGAAAGGACGAAAAATTTAGCTCTTTTTGTGTATATACATTTAAAATCAACGTTTCCCAAAGGACACAGAGTAGATGATCCTCGGTCTTGATTTAAACGAGGGTGTATTTAAACCGAATGTCTTTTCTATAGTTTAAACCTCACGTGGGTCTCTCTGTGCTGAGCACAGCTCGAAGCTGCCCTGGAAACCAACAGCCAACGTAGTGGCAACGCGGACGGTCACTGCCCAACCCGCCCCCCGTCAGATCCACACACTGTACACTGCTCTGTAACCAATTTTTGTTACAGCTCCTTTTATTTTTTAGTTTTTTACACCATCGTCAGCTTTCTTAATTTCTCACTTTATATCAATATGCCAATGGAACATCTAACCGGAAAGTTTGTATGACACATACGTTCCAAATAACCCAGAGGTTTCAGCCAGGACTTTGTCCCCAAGACACTGAAGCTCCTGACCCCCTGGTGGGTCTTAGATGTTTTTATATTCCAGGCAAATTAAATGAGCACATAGTTTTTTATGATTTCGTCAAACGCAGACATGGTAAGGCATAGTAATAAAACTTTGCACTTACCACGTCTTTGTTCTGTTGAAATCCTGTTCGTGGAAGAAAGTGTTCAGGAGCCTCAGATGTCTTGCTGTATTATTTATTGACACTTGGCCAAGGAGAATTAGAGACACTCTCAAAGTACATCAGAAGTTCCTGAGTCGGTCTCACATTCCGCCCAACTTGTGCTGGTGGATAGACTTTAAACCCCAAGATAACACCACAAATACTACACGCCCCAGAATTAGTCAAAGAGAATGTCTTTACCCATGGAGGTGTTATTGTCAACACATTCTAGTCTGAAGACACAGATGTCTGTTTACGCAGATTGGAACGTCAACGGCCAGCTATCTATTATGTCTAGCTTGAAAAGGCAAAAAAAATAATCTTTAAAAAAAAAAAAAAAATTTAACCAACTATCTATTGTTCTTATACTCATAAACGAAGAAACCCCTACCCTAACCCTTACACAACATTTAATCCCAAACTTGTTCTTTCTTGTTTTGTCCTTGCAGCTGTTGGTCGCTTTGGATGCCCTCAAGGGTCTTGGTGTCATGCATATTGCATCAGCATGGAGGCTGATGGTAGAGTAGCCACGTTCCTTGTTTTTCGTTGATTTAAATCATTTTATTTGAACTCTTTTAAAGTAATTCTCATACATATTGTGTTCCTACAGACACCAGAAGAGTACACCACTGCCAATGATCTGATACTACAAGAAGAGAACAGTGATCCGGACCTGCCCAGCTCTCTGGATGACCTGGTTAATGTAGGTACTCTGCTGTGTTGTATGAGTTAAGACTGAATGAGTACCTGTTATTCATCAGTCTCAGAGAAGTAAGGGCTGGATCAACTGAACTCAATCTGTTCCCACATGCAGGTCTATCCACAAGAGAATGCTGAGGAGTTTGAGGACAGGACGTTTTTTATAGATCTCCCGAAACTGCTGCTGCATCCTGTGGGGATCTGAGAATCTCTCCCCATCAGGCTCTGCAGCACAGTTTCTTCACCATGTCCCACCTGACTGAGCACCCTTGCAGCAGTGACTAGTAAGTGACCATGTGTCTGGTAGTAAATATCTCATGAGGTTGGATGAACAGATGACTTTATTGACTGATTGACTGATTCACTAATTGACTATTATACTTGTTCCAGTCTGACCACCTCCAGAACTCTGATGAGTTGCTGCCCAATGGAGGAGTTAGCAGTCAGGATGAACCCCTCTGGAGCCACCACATGGTTAACTTATGATGAAGATCTAGCTGCCTGATCTGAGAGACGACATTCCAATGTCATCTATGACATAAAGCCATCTGACTGGTCTGATGATAGACTTTCTAATGTCACCTATGACATAAAGCCATCTGACTGGTCTGATGATAGACTTTCTAATGTCACCTATGACATAAAGCCATCTGACCAGTCTGATGATAGACTTTCTAATGTCACCTATGACATAAAGCCATCTGACCAGTCTGATGATAGACTTTCTAATGTCACCTATGTCATAAAGCCATCTGTCTTCTGATGAAGGACGTTCTCTCTCCAGTGATGAAGATCTGGTTCACTGGACTTTTCAAAGAGTTCGGCCTCCATGGTTAAATGATGAAGATCCAGCTGCCAGGTCTTCTGACGGAGCTAAAACAACAGACTGTACTGCTGCAGCCTCAGCCTCCTCTGGTTGGAACTTGCTGAATAGCATTTGCAAGTTCTTCGGCTGAGTTGCGGCAACGTTTACTTGCTGCTACCGCCCTACTGTGGAGGACTGATGAACATGTACATTTCTGAGTTGGCTGCGCCTTGGCCTTCCTCTACATCGCTGATCACCTCTTCTTCGTCGTCTGTCAATCAAACGGTAGGTCAGCTACCTCGGACAAATGTCCACAGGCAAATGCCAACTTTATGCAGATTCTCAACTGATGTGATCAGATGAGGTCAGCTGGAGGACCACCTGCTCTGTGCTGGGAAATATACTGAGCACTTCTTTAGTCAGAGGAAGCTGCTGATGGTCCAGCATGGAGGCTGATGGTAGAGTAGCCATGTTCCCTGTTTGAGTTGATTAAATCATTTTATTTGAACTGAATGAATTTGTTTTATTTATTTGAACTAAGACTGATTGTGTAGCTGTCATTCAACAATCTCAGAGAAGCAGGTGCTGAATCAACTGAACTCAATCTGTTTCCACATGCAGGTCTATCCAAAAGAGAACGGTGAGGAATTTGAAGACAGGACGGTGTTTATAGACCTCCTGAAACTGCTGCTGCATCCTGTTGGGATCAGAGAATCTCTCCCCATCAGGCTCTGCAGCAGTGACTAGTAAGTAACCATGTGTCTGATAGTAAATATCTCATGAGGTTTGATAGACTGATGGCTTTATTGATTGATTGACCGATTCACTAATTGACTCTCATACTTATTCCAGTCTGACCACCTCCAGAACTCTGATGAGTTGCTGCCCAATGGAGGAGTCAGCAGCCAGGATGAACACCTCTGGAGCCACCACATGGTCAGCTTATGATGAAGATCCAGCTGCCTGATCTGAGGGAGAACTTTAAATGTCACCTATAAGTAAGTGACCGTGTGTCTGGTAGCAAATATCTCATGAGGGGTTGGATGGACTGATGGCTTTATTGATTGACTGATTCACTAATTGACTCTTGTACTTGATCCAGTCTGACCAGCTCCTGGCCTGAGTTTCTGCCCAATGGAGCCACCACAGGAAGATCCAGCTGCCCAATGTCTCCTGTGACAGCGAGCCGTCAGACTGGTCTTCTCCATCCGAAGACTTAGCAGATGCAGCAGCTTCTGGGTCTTCTGATGAAGAACGTTCCCTCTCCAATGATGAAGGCCTTAGTCTTTGGTCTTTTGATGGAGTACTGCCTTCATGCCCTTCTGAAGGAGCTACAACAACAGACTGTACTGCTGCAGGCTCAGCCTCCTCTGGTCAAAACTTGCTGGACAGTATTTGCAAGTTCTTCAGCCGAGTCACAACGTTTAGTTGATGCTGCTCCACTGTGGAGGACTGATTACCATGTATATTTCTGACTGTATATTTTTTGATGAACTGTGGCACTGACAATTTTTGAATACAGTTGATTGTGATGGATTAAAACGATCTATCAAGTTTAAATACTTCACCAACAGTGTTTTACAGGGTGATGCTTTGAACAGCTGTTTCAGTCTGATGGCGAGCTATCACCTTTCTGCCATCACTACCATCATGTTAATAATAAAAGGGAAGCTCTGACCAGCCTGACCACCAGATTTGTTATATATAGAAAACATATCACAAACTTCTCTTTATAGAACAATGACTGTTCAGTGAAGGACTGAGTTCAGCATGCCCCCTGAACCAAATACACAGAATCACAAAGAACAAAACACTAATTTCTCTGTAAATATTAACATTTATTTAAGTATACAATTTAGTATTCTCATTGCCCCCCCCACCCCTTTTCACAGGTTCTGTGTCAGTATCTCGGCTTCTCAATGCAGCATAAAGCCTCGCTGGAGGACAGTAAAAACTCTAAGACGAACAGTTAAAACGAGCGTCGGTTATTTCTTTACACCGTTTACAGATCACAGGCGTCGCCAAACCCACAAGCTGCTTGCAAATGCCACATTTGGTTCATTATTATTTGCTTTTTTTTTTTTTAAATTATTCTCCACAGGGAGGCATTTACAGTCGCATTGCATAAAATGATAGTTTGTTAACTGAACGATGGAAGAGGATGAGTCATTTTTATATCTTTTAGTTTCTTTGCGTGACGTGATATTTGTTTGAAATACTGACCACAGCGCTGTTGACGTTTCCTCCTGCAGGAAATAATGGAATAATGTCACAAAAAAAGAAAAAGAAGAAACAACCAACCAGCAATTAAGAACAAAACTTTCATCATTTCACAAATGCCACAGTGTGTGTTTACGTGTGAGAGAGCTAATGTGTGTATTAAGTCAAAGACAGTCAGTAACTGAAACATCGTCAGTCATATTTGTAGTCACGATAATGGAAAACCATCCATCATCACTGTAACCTGCTTGAAATGAAATAAAAATTATTCGACGTAACACACAACCAAAAAAAGAACCCACAAAACTGAACTATCATATAAACTGTGTGCAAATAAACGGCTTTAATTTTGTAAAAAATAAAAGTTGAAAATCCACGAGACGACTGCGCCGCCGCATTTTGGTCAAAGGATTTATGAAAAAATAACACAACTAAACTACGATTTATTAGGAAACTTGGAGGTACGAAAAGAAGCACGGTAAGAAAATAGTGTTATCTCGCATTTAAACCGACCACTGTCAAACACAAAGAGGATCCTGCCTGTTTGGTCGCACGTACGTCTCTCTTTTCAGTCTCTTTGACGAGGAATGAAAACATGAAGAAATGAACACACACACGCACGCACACACACAAAAAAAAAAAAAAACATTTCCCACACGAAGACAATTCAGATTTGTCTCTGTGGAGCAGCTAGTGTTTTATATTAATGATTATTAATAATGACATGGAGCCGGCTGTGTCTCCACGTTGTGCTGATGGCGGTGTTAAGTGCTTTCTAATGTCACGGGGAAAGTGTAGTGTCTTTAATGATGAGGCTGTGTGACAAACGTTACAGATTTAACGGATGAGGTATTGCACAGATTAATTATAATAGTCATAAAAACAAAAGCAAAAAGGCAAAAATAAATATACAGCCAATTCATACAACATTTACATTACAATTTTAGTCAGATGCTGGAAGATTTGTAGAAGATATTTTAGTGTCATCGGTAGGTGTGGAGGGACCGGGCGTGGTTGAGGAGAGAAATCTCTAGTCGTCCCACTCGTCATCATCTTCGAAGTCCTCCTCATCTTCATCATCCTCGTCTTCGTCTGGGAAAAGAAAACACACTTTTAAAAAGGGAAATCCAGAGGAAAAAAACGTGATGCTTACTCGCTTTCTTGCTGAGAGTTTCATGTCTGTCCATTAAATATGAAGCTAGAGCCAGCAGTCGGCTAACTTAGCTTAATACAGAGTTGAAATAAAGTATGAAAACAATGTGTGCAAAGTAAAAAAATCATTGTTTTGTATGCTGTACATAACTCCAGGCAACCAGTGCAGACTCCTCCTGCCCAATAATTGTTGAAATGTTGTTTTTAAACTGGTGGATTTAATAACATACCTCTAAACGAGGTATAACGTGTTAATTAGTGAACTTTAGAGGTGCTGGTAGGTGGACTGTGTTACCTTTTGACAGAGCCAGGCTAACTGACTAATTGACAAGTAGTTGGTGACTAAGCGCAAACAATAGCGCGATTAGCATGGTGGTGCCCATCGCTGAAAAATCTTCTCACTCTTAAGTCACTCTAAACTAGCACGCTTAACTCCTTGAAAAAGGAGGTTGTGAAGTACAAGTTTGTTTTTTTGCTGACCTTGCCTGTCATGGGAGCACATCAGTTACCGTGGAGCATCTGAAGAGGATGGATGATGGCTGATGGCTGATGGAGACTCCTCTTGGTAAGCTCGGTAGCTAGCTATGAGCTGTAACATTTTCTACACATTTTGTCTTGATCAATAAATTGTTAACGGCGTTGATTGAAGCAAATATTTGATCCTGTTTACAAATGAGCCGTAACTTTACCATTGTAAACGCTGCATCATTCAGAGCGATGTTTACAGCTGGAGAATTAGTTACTCTGAATCCAAAGCACTCAAATTCAAATAATTTATGGGTGTGTTTGACCTTGTTTAAACTTGACTATTTAGTTAGCACGTACCTTTAAAAATTAAACAAGAGCCATTGGGTAACTATGCGATTCATAATTCTAATAGTGGATTTTTCGTTTCAATAGTTTAGTTTAATTATTTAACTTAATCTAAATAGTCACTACTTGCAGCCATAACTAACTAACATAAACTAACTCGTTAATGTATCAGTGTGTGATACGGTCTCAGGCCATATAAGACATTGTGGTCACATGGTTTGTGTCCCAGGTACCTGAGGAATGGATGGCTTTGCTCCTCTTCTGCATCACCTCCATGAGAGCGCCAACAATGCCCGCGGTGGGAGCCGGTGTCAGAGGACTGGACTCTGGATGATCCGACACCTGGAGCAGACAAACACACCCATGTCAGGTTGTCACAGGTACAAATAACAGTTTCTTTGACTGTATACGTCACAGGTATATCACATACTGTGTCAGATTTTTGTGTGTAGGAAAAATTTTAAACATTTTGCATCATCTCAGAATAAAGGAGTGCGTTCACACACTGAGTTACACGTGTGATGTGAGAATCAGTCATGGTCTTACGTTCTTGAGCTGGATTCCCTGTCGGATCTGGTCCAGCAGGGCATCTCGTCCCACGCCGGAGGCTGGCGCTCGGTTGTTCTGCTCCACCTTCTTCAGCTGGGTTCCTCCTCTGATCTGTTCCAGCAGTGCCGACTTCCCGCCAGGGCTCGGCGAGTGAGGGGAGTCCCCGCCTCCACCGACGCCGTCCAGCTCCGGAGGAGGTGGTGGGCCAGGAGGGGGAGGTGGAGGAGGAGGCGGAGGAGGTGGAGCAGGAGCAGATCCGCCACCACTACTTACTGGAGACTGCTGGGCCAATGGGGAGGTGGAGGGGTGGGGCTTGGGGGCAACGGAAGAGTGCAAGGAAGATGGAGGAGGAGGAGGGGGAGGCTGGTGATGGTGGTGGTGGTGATGGTGGGGAGGAGGAGGAGGCTGGTGACCTCCCCGTGTGGGAGGAGGCGGAGGAGGTGGGGCACCCAGAGTTCCTGGTCTGGAGGGAGGTGGAGGAGGAGGGGCTGAAGCAGGGGCTCTAGATGGAGGAGGGGGAGGAGGGGCTCCCCGGCCTCCTCTGGATGGGGGAGGAGGAGGTGGTGGAGCTGAGCTGTGGGGGGGCGGAGGAGGGGAGGAGGACCGCCACGAGAAGGAGGTGGTGGTGGTGCTGCAGAGGGGTGGCAGATAAAAGACACGCGATCAGGATCACCGCTACGTGTTTCAATAAAGTTTTTCAAAGAGTTAAAAAAAAGAAAGACAAACACCCCTTTCCTCAGAGCCACACCACCCCACCGAGCGGTGATCACATGATCTCCACCGCACACACCTGTGCTGTTGTGGTTCTGCTCAGCATCAGGACAGAGCTGACCTCTCCGGGTCTAAACTGACTCATCAACACACGTCTGTGCTGCTAACTGGAGTTTTTTTGTTCAGTACGTAACAAGCAGTTTGAATATGTTAACCGGGCCTTCGGGAGATTGTGATTGACATTTTTCAAGACTTCCTGATATCTTATAGATAAAATAGTCAATCAAATTATCTAGAAAAATAACAGAAAGATGGATCGTAAAAAACAAGCCTCCTGTAGTCAAAATGAACAACCACTAATACTACTCAATAAATAAGCAAGAAAAGAAAAGACCCTCTATCCTTATATATCTTGTTTAAATGTGACCAGTGATGTCTCACACTTCACACACAGTTAGGTTCAGATTCAGATCACTCTACAGTCCTCAGTGCAGTTTAACATGAATAAAACATGGAGAGAAACCCCGGACAGAAGAAGCAGAGTCTGTCATGAGGAATAAAAAAATCTGACAGGAAACGGCGTTTCATGTGCGCACCTAAGATCTACTGTGTCATCGAAATATACAGAAAGTTCAACATACAACTTTTATGAGAAGTTCATAAAAAAAGTTCTTTTGTTTCTACTTAAAACGACAGTGAACACTCAGAAGTACATTTATTTTGTAAAATTGCAGTAATAATAGTACTGTTGTGTTAGATTGCTGTTTTACCATTTATTTGTTCAGGAACTAACCCCTGAATAAAATGACAAACTGTTTTTTCCAGTCTTTGTGATAAGCCAAGGTAACGAGCTGCCGAGTATCGCCTTAAAGACATGAGTGCTATCAATCCTCTAATTTAAGTCTCCATCAGGAATAAACATATTTCCCAAAATAAAATGTTCAACAAAGATGTGTTGCAGAGGCATTACCATTTGTAACTGTAAAGAAAATGACAATGTATTTTGAGCACTATGTATCCACTATATGCAAAATCAATACACAACCAACAGAAGTGACCTTCAAACTTCCATCAAAACTGTGCAGAGCGACTCGTCATGCAACAGAGACTAAGACTGTGTCAATTGTTTCCAACAACACCAACAAATGAGGCATATAACTAACTGTCATTTTCAAAATGTACCTAAAGAGAAATCTCTATATTTTAAAATGTCTGTCATAGTTTCCCAGTCCAAGCTGACAACAGTCTATAGTCAAACTACAGTGATTTGGCTGAACAACTCAAATTATTTGACTTAACCCTTTAAACTCTAAAAATATATACACCAATATCTGTTAGTTTACACCACAGACGGTATTAAAAAGATAGAGATAGAAGATAGATTAATCTTTTAAATAATTAAACATTTAATTTAATTAAACATCAGAAAAACCTGTGACAATGTCTCAGAGACACGGTCACATGACTGCAAATCATGAAACTGAGGAGCTTCATTCGTGAACAAATGCTGCAGTGCTTCAATATTATTTAAGATTTGGTATCTGTGTGTGTGTGTGTGTGTGTGTGTGTGTGTGTGTGTGTGTGTGTGTGTTCTCACCCTGCCTCCTCAGCTCGTTCTTCACGGCCTCCACCCCTCCCTTCTTCTCGATGAAGTCATAGATGACCTTGGACGTCTCTCGGTCCTTCAGCTGAGCCTCAGAGATGCCGCACATGTCGAACAGGTTCTTGAGTTCAGGGTCCAAGTTATTCAGCTGCAGAATCAACAACAGAGAACTTTTAAAAACACACTCGTGAGGACTACAATCACCACACTGGAAGTTTGTGCTTGTATGAAAGGCTCAACGAGAAATTATCTCACTGGGACCAGGAGCATTGTTATCTTCTGAGAGGTGCAGGTCGGTTAGAGGTCAGAGTTTACAGTCATGTTATTGACTGTGAGGCTGTAGCACTTTGGTTTGTTTGAGCTGAATGGTAAAATCAGCATGCTAACATACCTGGTTTTGCAGGTAAGTAGTTTTGAAATTGGAAAATTTGACTTGACATTACAAATAGAGTGTTTGGCTAGGAAGTTTTTACTATTCATCCTCTGGAGACATGAATCTATATACCAGATTTCATTTCCAGGAGTTGTTGAGATATTTTAATAAAATAAATAAAAAAAAAAAGCACAAATGTCAACCTCATGGTGGTAGGAAGAAAAAGTCAGTGGAGCACCAGGTCAGTACGTACATCTTCTGGGAACCACAAATATCTGTACAAAGCTGGGTACCAATCAAGCACACAGAATAAGGGAAACCTTTGATTTTCCCTCCACCGACAGGTCAGAAGATCAACAAAGTCATTAAAATTCATCCTCTAGGAAACTTTAATATCTGTAGCAATCCATCAGATAGCTGTCAAGATATTTCACTCTGAGGTCAACTGAATGAACAAAAAAATTCATAGCAATCCATCTGTTAGCTGTTGACATATTTCAGTCTGGACCAAAGTGACAGACAGACCAACATTAATATCCCAAGAGCCACACTGCTGGGATAAGTAAAAATGTTTGTATTCCTAAAAGTAAGGTACGGTTGTAATGCAAAGTTCTTGTTATCTGTAGTGAAACTCAAGAAAACTATTTGATTAAAACATTCTTAATTTGAATAAAAACCCTCAATAAACATTTTCCTTATGAGTTTATGGTCTTACTCCCATTTAGTAAATTATGGTTTCATTTTGATGATTATTCAGGGTGTACTTTAGAGTGTCTACCTTGTGGCTAACAACTCAACTCATTCTCAGTGAGTCTGTCAAGCACAACATGCCGTGCTCATGCTCCTGCTTGAAAACAGAGTCAAAAGCATTTGAAGGTCCAAGTCAAAGAACGCCAGCTCCACGCTCTCATCTAAATATTGTCACTTGCCTCTAATAACAACATGGTATCGCCAATAATGTCAAACTCCACTTCAAAATGGCTGCAAACTAATCGTGATGTCACAGTGGGTTTATACTTACACTTAAACTTACTCCCTAAAGGTTGACACTCAAGAAAATACAGGCAGAGGTCAGCAGAGTCTCTGCAGATACTGACACTGCCACAGTGGGCAGGCCGGTTCTAGGCTTCTAGTGAAGATTTTTTTTGTGCCCCCAAAATCACTCCAAGTGCAATTAACAAATCGCACACACCTCTAATGCACAGAATAGAGATGGACAAATTAATTAACATCAAATCTCTTAGTGTATTTGAGGGTTGATGAACAGCTACAAGCAGTAAAATGATCCCCAGCAGCAGCATGGGAATGAATTACTACAATACAATACAATACAATACAATACAATACAATACAGGTCTGTGACGCAGGCAAAAACTGACTGATAACATCACAAGCACATTACTTTGAAACCCTTCCTAAAATTCATTTTTTTATAACCTCACTTGAATTTATTCCATTCGTTATTGTTTCTCCTTTCTGATATTTTTCCAATTTTACTGCTTATTGATTGTTATTTATTTTTGTGTGAATCATATTGTTTTGTGCTGATTAGTGCAGAACCTGTTGATCCTTCAACCACTAAGAAATACACTCAGACTCCTCACAGAGACGTGAGATGTGTTTATTCAGGCTTAATAAATAAGGTAAGAGTTTCCTGCTCCTCTTTGATTGGCTCTATTTAATGTGTATTTATTTGGTGCACAGTACAAAAGCAGTGAGGTTCCACTTCCTCTGCAGTGACGATAAAGTAGTCACGGTCAGTCACGGTGTCAGTGTGACTCCTGGTGGCCAACAGGTAGAATTACATGCTGCCTGAACCCTGACAACAAACCAGTCGGCTGCTTTCCATCAAATCAAACGGGAAATATTCACACCCCTTGTTTCTGTCACGCTGCAGTGCATTCTGGGACTCTCTGGTGTGTGACTGACATGTGGGATCATGTGTCGTCAGGTGCTCGGTCAGTCGGGTAAACAGAGACAATTAAGAGGCAGTGAATGGAAAGCAACCAGCGTCCTGCTCGTGAAACCGGTCAGTCGGAACACAACGTTCGTTAGCGAACAAACTCAACAATGATTCACATCAGCAGCTCCGGTTGCTATGAGAAACCAGTCACGGCTCCTAAGCAGCCTCCATTTTACAACAAACATTTGTCAAACCTTACATAAGACGAGTAATGATACAGCAGTTATTTTCCACTGGATGCCGTTTTACATCTTGAAGACGCTGTTCAGAAACGTGTTTGTCTTCATGGTTACTTCACTTGGAGTGACTTTCACTGAACAGACTCTTGTAGGTTTTCACATTCTTCTTGGAAGATTTCTCTTTGCCTTTTGAGACGGACAGAGCATGCAGGAGTAATAATTTTATGCCATATCAATACTACATTGTGTTTGGTTGCATGCAGAAAAAGGAGGAGGACTCATCCATAATGATTACTCTTTCAGGGTTGACGGTCTCAAAATGACCACAAACCACAAAACTAACTGTAATGGAAGACAAGAAGCGTAAAAGAAATGGAGGGCAGTGTGATTTCAGTCTTGCTTACTTGTGTGGTTCAAGTTGAAGATTGAACAATGTTACAACTCTTTTCGAGTAAACTACTGCTTTAAAACTTTAAAACAGCACCACCACCTTGACGAGGCGGAACGGCCTAAACCATTTGGAGAACAACACAAAGTGGACTGGAGTAGAGTTGTGCAACGCATTTTTACTTTGATGGACTTTCATCGAGCCAACACTAGTCTGAACCTCGCTCTGTTTGTGCACGTGTGTTTGTTCTCAAACTAAAAACATCCATGAGATCTCCATGTTTTATTGCTGGGGATGGTTTTTAGAACTCATCACTGTGAAGTCTCGGTGATGCCTCCTTTTTGTTCATCAGACAGTGACCCTCCTAGATCACTTCTCCATTAAAACCCAAAACCATTTATCATCAATCACGCTCACAGGAATTTATATCCTTTGAACCTCCTCAGATCAATCCTTAGCCTTTTAAATTAGCCTTCAGTTTTTTTGCACCACATAAATGGAACAAACTGTGAGAGGTATTAAAATCGGACAGGGATGTGTCAGTAGATCTTGTATTGTCCTGCTCGATGATATGGTTGTTGTACAGAGTTCCTGCTTTGGTTGATTCGTAGACGTAGTTGTTATTTATGGTTTGTATTTGACCTTCTCCACATTTTATTGTTCTTATTGTGGCAGTATATCCTCTCAGTAGACTTGTGTGTTTATTTGTTGTTGACTTTTTCATCATTGAAGTTTTTATTGCTGTATATTATTCTTACCAGACAGTTATGTGTTTGAATTGTCATTTTACTGTAGTCCTTCTAGACTGTATGAATGTGGACTCAGGTACAGCTGTATAACAAAGGTTCTTCATAATACAACTTTATTTATATGACATGTTTTTTGCACCACAATGCAACAATCTTTTAATTTAGAGCACCACGACTCTTTTTTTAGAGAGAGGGAGAACAACATTGTTTTGGTATTTGAAGCTGATTGATTCATTTCTCAAGTATGCGACTCTCTAATAAGTTCATGAGGCTGCAGCCGTGTTCTCTCTGAACTGTTCTGTGTTCAGCTTCTGAGACGCAGCGAGATGTTTGTGAATATGAGCAGGAAACAAAAAGAGCCTATTGTGTGATTTCATCATGCAGCCACCACACAGGTCACTATTGTGCTCCTGTGTGTGTGTGTGTGTGTGTGTGTGAAGGGCGTACTCACATCAAAACCTGTGTTTGGATCCCAGCCCACGTGACCGATGTGCCTGAAGAAGACGGGACAGATATGTGGTGACACATGTCCACAAACACAAAAGACATGAATATGCAGAAGTACATCGACTATTTAGCCTGTGTATGTGGGCAACCATGTGCACATGCTAAATAGTGAGCCTACGCACACACACACTCATATATTAGTCACAAAGACAGTGTGGTCATTGATGGCTCTCAGACCATAACGCAACATGTTTACTGTTGCCAAGAAGCAGAGTGTTACTGCTGGACCAGGCAAGACGGTTCAGGTCCATGACTGCACACACACAGACACAGACACACACACATCTAATTATCCATTGTGATAAATATCAATATTGATTAATATGAAAAGAAAAATTAGAAAAAAAATAGTGTGACCCACACTTGGGACAAAAAGTCAGCTATTGACCATTTTTACTTTACTGAATAAATAATAAATGAAACTGACTGATTCCTGATGGAAACATCAGGATGCTGCAGCACCAAAGCATTCAGCCATGTCTAACATGTGACTCACTGGAAGTTGCTGGGCGTGCCGATGTCGGCCTTGGTCAGCTTCTTCTTCTTGCCTTTGGTCTTCTTGTCCTTGCGAGTCAGCCCGCTGTGGCTCAGCATGTTGTTGAGGTGGTATGGCTGCTGGTGGCTGTGGGAGTTGTGGAATCTGACATTGTTAATCTCCGGGTTCTTGATGTCCACCGTGGCCATGTGCAGAGCTGGACCTGTAGGCAGGAAGGGAGAGGCCATGGGAGTAATATTCATTAGCTGTGGATGATTAATGACAACTAAACTTCCACAAATATTAAGATGTAAGAAGCAGATTACAAAAGAATGTCTCTACCACATTCCTGCCCCCCAGAGGATGAACCTACTAGATCTGAACAATGTTCAGTTTGTGGCTTGTTCTGTTCAACATTTTAGTATTGAGTTTGCTGCACAACATTTTATCATCACATTATAGAAAGTTATTTCATGTTTTTTTCCACATTCACACCAGCCAAAATACAAATATAAAGAAAAACCAGTCGGAATGATAATAACAACTAATTTAAAACTAATTAAAAGTTAGATAGATCAAACTGCACTGACATAAATCAAAAGGTCATTTAACTGTTCATAATTCAACAAACCTACATTCAGCAATCCATCATGTAACAACTACAACTAAAGCTTAATCATCACTTTCACTGATAAACATTACGGTCACATTGCTAGTCTTGCCCCTCAGCTCCTGCACTGCTGTGTGCATCCCTGGCCAGACTTTTGGACAAGAACCCATTGCCTGAGCTTAAGGCCACATTCAGATCGATTTTTAGCCCTGCATGAAAAGATGCAGCCCTCTCATTGATTTCAACAAGGCCAGTCTGCCAGTGCAGTAAAGGAGCCAAAGCAGAGTGCACGGCCATCCAGCAAAAAAGCTGAATCAGGCAACACAACGAGACATCATCATCCAGCAAATGCTGCATAAGCCAGTCAAAAACAGGCAAGCACACATTCCTGTTACTAGTTTGACATATAAATGTCATTTATCTGCTGTTACCTCATAATCTTGTTACAGCACATACTTCATCCATCCTTGAGTTATCCAATAGTGCTAAACTTGTAATTTAATGTGTACATACTACGTCACATTCCTTTTATAACTAAAATTGTAGTAGTCTATGGCAGGCAAGAAAAAATATTTAAGACCTTTGTAAATTAAATGTAAGACTTTTTAATACCTCCAAGGCCTAAATGCTATTAAGACTTAATACCTGCTGATACCCTAATATTGTGGCTGTAATGAAGGCTACATCCTATAGGGGATACTGGCAGGACTTTGAACTGTTACTGTGCGAGAGTCAGGAGAGGTCAGTTAGATTACTTACTACAGTAAAGACTGTTAATATTAATATACCTTTAGTAATCCCTGGTACCTGAGCATCAATATGGCAAAGGTCTGCTGTAAACACTCTGCTGTATTTCATGTCCACCAACAAGAATCTCATCTGTCTGCACCGAGACTTCATGATCCATCTCTTCTAAAATATATGTCCCTCCCCACACTCAGTCCTCGAATTCCTCATAATCTCCACAAACCGCAGCGACATCCGACATAATCACTAATCCACTGCTAATCCCAGTCCAAATCCCTGGACTCCCCATGAATGCTGGATGTCTATGACCAGACCAACAGGCTTGCTTAAAATCTCTAGTCTCTCGAGCACCAGGGCGGCATGGTGGTGGTTTCCCGCTTTCAAGAAGCACTGCATGGGGCAGTTCTGAACGGCTTCTGTACCAAGAGTCACGAAAAGAGCAGAATCATTCAGCCTAAAGTTTTAAGTCGACATCAAATTATCAGATTCACAATCTTCTTTTATTCCTCTTTGATCAGACAGCTCCTGTTTTAAATTCTATTCTTTGAGACATTATTTTATTCAGATTAAGTTATTTTATGGCTGCTTGTGTTTAGACATTTGAGAACTTTGTTCAATAAAAATTGTATTATATAACTATTTTTAAAGTCTACATTTCTGAAAGTATCAAAAAGAGTCGAATTTCAGTAACTCTACAGTTTCAATGCTCCCTCCCCACATCTGCACTCATATCTAAAAATACTGCAAATGAATGCAAAATCTGTAGGCGAGGACCAAGATTTTGACATGAAATGTTCTGGATTCTGCTTAAAGTCTGAGCAGGACTGACCAGTCACATGGGGTTTGGTTGCAGCAGTCCCCGATGTCCACCAGAAGTCTACCAGAAAGTAAGAGTGAAACTTACGCTGAAAGTTTTGCTTGAAGTTGGAAAATATTTGCACTTTATTATGAGACTGTAAGCTAAACAAATTAGACCAGGTGATTAATGGAAAACACTGTCTTTTTCCAGATATCCGCTGGCTACACCGGACGCCCAGGAACATTGGACATTATTCGTAAATTATCGTCATCATCCAGCTAATGAGTTTCAAGTTTGACCCAGCTCCAATCCAATTATATCCAACAGTAAACAAACGCAACTCCAAATAACTCAGATTCGAACTTGCCGGACTCTGTACTGACAAAGATTACAAGCACACATAGAACACAAAGCTGCTACACTCAAGATCTGAGCAGCATAGAACTTCCTACTGTGCTGGGTACACCAGTGAACATCCATTCAAGCCCACTGAATTCAGTTTGTTAATAAATAGCATATGTGAAGGAGTTTCAGCTGGATTTAAGATATTATATCAGGTAACAAGAGAGTCGGAGGCAAGCCCTCAACATTTCCAAACAAAAGTGTTTTCATTGATGTTCTCACAATGAGAACATGAACAATACATGTGACGACGAGGGGGGGTTAAACCGAGACACAAACACAAACAGAGAGGCAAATCTACAGCAACAATGTCCCACTGTTGGCCTCATGTTTCACAACTTAAATGTCAGAATGAATCTGTGCAACTGGAGAGAAACTTCAATGAAAGAACGATCTCAGGCAGGAGTCCATGGAGCTGACTGAAGGGACGACTGATTTGTTTAGTGTGTGTTAATTCTCGTCTTTACAGCGTCAGTGTTTGCCAACAGTCAGAAGGCTTAATATAAGTAAACAAGTCTTTTGGGGTGACATGAAGACACAGCTGCAGAGGAGATCTAAATTAAAGTTCAGACACACTGGGACCATTACTCACAACTTTGTTCATGATGGTGTTCAGGTGTAGGCAAACAAACGCAGTAAAATAGCATTTCTATTTCAGAAAGCTCAGGAGATGTGAGGCTCACATGCTATTTTTACCCACAGAACTCACCAGATTGTCGTGTTTACTTCTTACTACTTTTAAAATCTGCTTTCATCACTCCCTACCATAATGCCACAACATCAAAGTTTTGACACAAGAAGATTTGTCATCTCACTTCATGTGGGTTAATCTAGACCACATTCAAATTAAGAAGGCTAAATCTGAAAACGTCTTTTTGCTCTCTGTTTTGGCCTCTTGTTCAACAAACCTCAGCTGCTGTGTCAAAAACATCAGCCATGTTTTCAAAATGCTGAAGTAAACCTGTTGTGTGGCAATAAAGAGGACATTTTTCAAGTCTTTGTCAAGTATCCTGAAATCAGTCATTTGAATATAATGTGTTCACACTAAGCCAGCTAAATCAGTTCTTTCTCTCTCCATTTTAATCCTGTCTACATTACATGAGCCTGATCGCTGCTTGAGCTCTTCTGGCAGAACTAATGGCTCCAAAATCTTGGGGTTTTGATCCAGGCCCTTCAGCTGTCTGGAGATCAAACTCAGTACCCTCTTTTAACGTTTTGGAGCTTATTGCTTTGATTATGTTTTTACTGTAAAGCATGTTACTTCTGAAATTAGGCTTATACACAGTAAACATGAAAATAAGAGTGGATCAGGAAAACTGGGCTTTTGTAAAAAGAGCAACATGTCTGATCTGGGACTGTGTGGCAAAGTTAAGATGAATGAGTATTTGTCTCCTTAACCCTCTGTGAAAGATCCTTCTGATTTTGAGAGACAACGTTTTGATGGTAAAACTGATTTGATCAGTGTCACAATGTTTGTTGCATACCAAAATGTCTGCACTGACCACATATAATCAGGACACACCACCGTCCCATCATTGACGCCCATCAACTCTCCAAAAAAGCAGCATTTTTTATTTTGTTTGCTCACTGGACTGAAACATTCTTGCAAAGGTCCCCCAAATACTGTCTATTGTCCTCTCTCAGACTGTCTGTCCCACTCATGGATGTAACTGAAACTGGGTAAGATGGTGCTAATTCACCTAAATGAAGACTTCAGTCGGACAATAAAACTGGCTTCTTGGTTTGCTTCTGCATTGTGCAGCCATTTCACTTCCTGGCTACAAACATTACAAACATATAACCTTCATGGTTTAAAAATTCATAACACTTAGAATAATTTACCCTGTTAGTGTCCTGTCAACATTTTACAGAGCTCTCGATAATAGAAGTTCAAAGGGAAAATGCATTCCCAGTTGTAGATTATGCTGAAGTACCAAGGTGGCCACTGGGATAAATTGGTAACAAGCATGAGCGGCAGTGGCATACCCAGCTTTTTTTGATATAACCACGGTCCCATTGCTCAACACATTGGAGACCTTCGGAGGATCAGGTCCGGACATTGTCAGACATGTCCTCTCACACAACAGGAGATTGGCTCTGCTGCACATGATCCCATATGCTGGAAATATTCTGTTTGGTTTGTGTGAGTGGTGGTGACTGGTAGAGCCTGCAGGAGGAGTGATTACGCATTTGCAATACCAACGAAAGAGTGGAACGCAACACACGTGCAAGCAGGAGAGTGAGAGGCAGCTACACGTCTTGCAATGCCATCAACACGTTAAATTCTCCAGACAATTACCTGCTCTATTTACATATGAGCTTGCAGAGTCAAGTCTGTTTAATGTCCGGTCCAACTGATTTGGACATTTGTGTTTTCACATACAGCTGCTCCAAGAAATGTCTACATAAGTTCAGGGTTGCAGTGCATGTGTGAAATGAACTTCTGTTTATTATGACAAAATTAAGTCTATGCAAAACAAATGTTCAGCAGCAGTAACTGTGGGGATTACAGATTAGGCCTAATGTGCACCACAACAGGGTTTAAAGGGGACAACAGAGACCATGTGGTCTACATATGGGACAGATGGGCTTCCTGCTGACCAGATTAACCTGCACCAGACTCCACTCTGTGTCAGTGTGTGAGTCACGCTGTCTGTGAAACAATGCCGACGTGTCAGGAAACACCAGAACTCAAGTCTCCTGGCATGTGTCATCGCCCCATGCAAATAACATCTATTTTTGTGAGAGACAAACAGTGCTGTTTTTAATCAGCTTCTTGCTTCTACATTCATCCAGCGAGCTGCCTTATACAACCAGTCCAAAAACTTGTTACTGTTTTCTACTCTGGACCCCAGATGTGCAGATCAGAAAGTTACTTTAACCTAGTTTTTGTCAACACTGTAGCGTTGAGATGCCTTTATGAAAAGATGTAGCTGTCAAACAACCACGGCGTGTTTGGATGTTTTGCAGAGTAAACTTGAGGTGTGAAAAAAGCTGTCAAACCATCATTGAATTCATGACAGAAAAAGAAATTCTAAATCAATTAAACCAGAATTAAGCTGTCATTTGCTACAAAAGCTGGATATTAAAAAGATAGTCCTGCTGTAGGTACATACGTCAAAGAGATTTCACCTGTTGATACAACAACTTCAGCACTGACTGATGAGACATTTATTATAAGCATTGTGCTTAAAATCATATTGGGAAGACACTCGACGGACAGGCTGAATCATTCACTTGATTTATGACCTCAGGAAACAGTTTTCTTATGAGTCTATGGTCTCAACCTTTAATTTAAAGTCTTCTTCCACACAGCATGATGTCCATTTTGTAATTCAAATTATGGTCCCATTTAGAGTAAATTAAATGATAAAAAAAAAGGAGATACTTTTAGGTGTGGCTACCTTGTGATTGACAAGTCATTCTCAGTGAGTCAGTCCAGTGCAGCATGACGGGATTGTGAAACTCAGATCAAACTAGACAGTTCTGATCAAGTATGAATCAATATTCTGTTACTGCATTGACCATTTCTCTCCTGAAATGTTTTCAGAAACATATTTTAGTTATGGTTTAGCTGGAATATGACAATGAACTGATGAATTTTCCAATTTCCTAAAATTCCTAAATTTAAAAATCAAAACCAAATACAGGAAAACTCGCAGAACGTCACACACCAGCTCCACGCTCTTATGGTAAATATGGTCACTTCCAGTTTCCTGTAAACCAATGAGTGACCACTTGCCAACTGTGCTCCATTTAGTTAGGTAGACCTGGTTTCTCATCTTTCATCTTGCATTTATTTTATTTGTGTTTTTGTAGTTTGATTTGAAAAAAAATAACATAATATAAAAGAGTTAAACAAAAGTAAAGAGGTCCATTTGCTCCTAAGAAATAACTGTGATATAACTGTCATAGATCTCAAGTTAATGGGACAAAAAACAAAATCTGTAAGTCAACTGATTCTTAGAGATTCTTAAGATTAAGAGTTCAACATACCATTTTTAGGGTCACCTCTCTTCTCTGCAAAAGAAAAATTAACAATTATAGTTTCAGAACAAACTCAACAGGACTGAGCTAAATTAAGAAAGCAGAGTTTCTAAGAAGCGAGAGGAGAGGGTGAGCTGTGAGGGTTAGTTCAGTTAGTGTGAGGTTGTGGCGGCTACAGCTTTTAAAGCCATCAGATGTAAAAGCTATCAGAGAAAACATGCTGCATCATGTATTTGATGCCAACAGTCAGAAAGTCTTCGACACGAGCAGGAAAAGAGAAGCAAAAGCTTTAAGAGCTCGGTCTGTGTCTGATAAAAACCCGCCCATAAAAAGCCCTCTGTGTCCCCGCACTGTGAGCCTTTGGACCCTCAGTCATGATCACAGTCTGAGTGGTGCACTTCAAAAGGCCGGCATGCTGAGAGCAGCTGGAGGGAAGCCAAAGAGGACCCTCACTGCAGAGAAGCTTACCAAACAGAGACAGACTGACAGTTTTACTACAGCAGGAGAGAAAAACACTGAGCTCACAGCAGCAGAGAAAAGAAGGAAACTGCCCCAAACCGAGCCTTAACTCATGTCCTCGTCCAACAAAACCCCTTTAGAGACCACACATTTTGGGTTTGTGCCTCCTCTCAAACGGCGGATACACATACGATGTGGGTTTATGAAGGGTTGTCACATTTTTAAAAAGTCAAGTTAGAACAGATTTAAACTAATTTGTTTGAAATATGTTGAACACAATCCATACAGCACAATGGACCAACCCCAGAGTGACGTCCCTCACTGGTCAGATAGTGTCTTATTCTTCAGTACAGTCTTTATATTCCTCGAAGTGGTGTTTTGTGGACGTTGTGGTATGACTTGGACTTTAATTTTGTGGCTACACAAGGCTATTTTGTTACTGTTAAGACTGTACCAACAACCAAAAACGCTGCAGACTTCTGAACCCAACACCCAGCTTTTGTTGTATTAGCTTTGTACTTTGGTTTTTTTTAACTGTATATTTTTCTAATGCAGGACTAGACTGTTTACCAAGGAGTAAAGGATTTGTGAATATATCTTAAATAATCAATATTTGCAAAGTCACAATTTCATTTTGTTTTCTTCTGCATTCATAAATGGGTGGAATTCTGAGATATAGGCCTACTGTTTATATATTTGACAGGTTTTCTTGCAAAAAAAGCTTTGTGACCCCTTTGATGCTTTGGTTAACAGCTAGTGGGGGGCTTTTTTAAAGCTGATGTCATAATTGGCAATGGATGGCTAACACTGCAACCAATCAGGTTCCTGAATGACCTGCATAGTGCATCCCATTTATGTAAAAGCCAACCCACGCCAAATCTTATAAGGAGGGTCCGCTGAAGCACATTTATCCCTTCAGACAGACCACACATTGTTAGAAATACACCAGGAATCAGTGGCATCTGTAGAGACCATTCTGGTCCTTTATTTCATGTAGATTTATTAATGAAGATACCTCACCCTTTGCTAAATGTTTTATTTTGGTGATGAACATTTTCTACAATCATTCAAAGCTTCAACCTCAAAGAGGAACTCAACAATAAATGAATGGAGGTGTGTAGGATTAAAAAACTGCTCATTAAGACAGAAATGTCCTCAGACCTTGAGTGTGTGGCCTTGTTCCTTCCACATCACCCTTTCTATACATCTCCATACTTATATCAACAGTGGCACCAAAACCATGACTCCTCTGTGTTTACTGCTGTTGTCTTTAGCTCGTATTCACTCTATTCGAGATCCAGATAGACAAATTAACTTCATAAACGGGTTCTCCCCAGAGTGTAATTCCTGGATTAATTAGCTTAATTTTGCAGCTGGACATGAGCACACAGACAGGTTTGGGACTGAGGATGAGGTTTAGTTAGCAGGAAAGGCGGAAAGTAGAAGCAGCAAAAGAAGACACAGTGAAACAGTAAAACTTGCCGGTTTTGCGTTGTCGTCGGTTGAGCAGGTCGTTGATGGCGGCTCTGAATCTTTTGGCCTCTTCTTCACTGGCAAAGTTCAGACCGATCTGACACGTCTGAGAGGAAGAAAGAAAAAAGCCACAGATAAGTAAAATGACATCTTTATCTTTTTAAATAGTTACATCCAAGAGAAAGATTACAGAGCATTAAATTAGAAAAACTGCCCTCTAATAAAAACTTAATTTCAGTCGTTATCAGCAGGCACTGTTTGGAGTTATTTATAGTGCTGATTCACTCACAGGTGAGCAACACAGAATTCATTAGCAAAAAGTGCCTGTTAGTTTCTGATTTAGTCGTCTCCTCATGATTTACTGAAGTTGTGATCCACAGATCTACAGCTTCTGCAGTATTTTATAGCTGAGGCAGGCCACCTCGCCTGAAATAACACTAACATCAGAATTATACTTGTGTCGTGGACAACCACCCAATCAGTGAGACGAGCTGCTGTGGGGTGTTTTGGTTTTGAGCTGCACACTTACATCTCCTGTAAATGAAATGAAGTAGGATCTGGAGCTGCTGATGGAGAAGTTGTGGTACAGTTCCTGTTCAAACATGGTTTTACCTTCCTGCGAAAACAGAAGACAGACAAAGAAACATGAAAGCAGATCCTCACTGAAGTTTAGAAGGAGCACATCTGTGACTCTGCAGATTTTCATCCACTGAATACAAAACACCTACACACCAAGTCTCACTGTTCATTTAAAAAGCAAACCACTGTTCATTTCTTTGAAAATCAATGTTCTCACATCTAACGCAGAGTTGGCTGATTTTTTTTAAATACAAGTAACGACCAAGTTCACCATTTGCCTTTTAAACAACATGTTTTTAAATTACTGGCCTTTTGATTTTCTGACAAAGCTCATAAACACTGAAACATTTGGATGCAGTCAACACTCAAAATTAATAACCCCTACTCATAACAAATCACCGTTACTTGACTTGTAGATCATAAACAAATATAAATAACAAAAAAGAAACAGACTTTGATAGTCAGAAAGATTTCAGAACCTGAAAGAGCGTCAGAAAGTAAACACACATCAGTGCTTGGTTATTCACTTCGATCCTAAAATTATGTGCAATTAACTATGAGGTCCATCACAGTTAATTGAACATAATTTTTTAAAGGACAGCATTAATTTATTCACACACTGCTGACAGTGTGTGGATGCTGTCTACATACTGTAGAGACAGCGTAAAAAAACAAAAGAGCGAAGAGAAAATGTAAACAGATTTAAAAGGAACATTCTGCTGTTTTCATCTGAGACAGACACTTGAACTAATGGTGGTAATGACGCCCATTGTTGTACAGTCATGTCACAAGCACACAGACAGTTCTGGGACAAGTTTGTAGATTTGACTGCTGCAGATTCTGGATGAGTTTAAACCATGACCCATTAAGAGAAAGGTAAGGAAAAAGTATGATTGTAGAGCTCACCTTATACTGGAATTGAGGCTAATACAGATATTGATATTTGAAATAACATATTTATTTTCTGTCCCTTAAATTTAAGAATTGTAGCAAAGCCAAATGTTTTGGCATATAGATACTTCTTCACTAAGTTTCTTGCTGTGTGTCGGATGGCACACATCTGCTATACATTGAAATTGGCTGTCGATGATGGCTATGCTGATATACGATTGGGCTAAAGTGTGTTGGTGAGGTGTTTTTCCACCACAGGCTACCAGAAAAGCTTCAGTGCTCTTTGGCACAGATTCTCCAACTCTACTGGGGTGATGAACGGCTTTCTTCCAAAAGCGTTCCCACATTTGGTGTTTGGATGATGGTGGCAGAGGATCCTAACATGTCGGTCCAAGTTGGGCTTCGATCTGGTGACTGAAGGAATGCTGTATATCTTTCTTTTTTTCATTGGCATCTTCAGACATGCAGTAGTTGGATGGTGGATTTGACAGTGTCAGGCTAGCCATTTCAAGTCTTTGAGCTAAGGTAAGCTAAAGCTACTGACTGTAGCTTCATATTTCAAGGACAGACGTGACAGGCTGGCCTTCTCATATAACTCTCCCAAAATGAAGATGCTTCATTGCACTATCCTCTGACGTTTAGTTCAAGCTTCAGAGATGTTTTCTCGACAGGATGGTCTCACTCACCTTTATGTCAAATACTCTGATGAAGTAGGACCTCTGTGGGTTGTCTTTGACCAGGCAGGCCACTCCACAGCACCTCTTCACCCAGCTACAGCTCCGGTCTGTGCCGTACACCTGGACCACCGCCGAACAAAGAGTCTGAACACAGAGGACAAAGGGACAGGACAGTGAATATCATCGGCTGCACGGCTCATTCATCAATAAATACATTTAATAATCAGGTATCAAGCCCCGCGGTGAGTGAAGGGGCTTATGTGTCCAGATTTTACAGACACATCCGGTGCATTGTTAAAACCTTCAATCTGCACGCATCACAAAGCAGCAACAGAGCAGCCATTGGGGAAGAGGAAATCTTCATGATGCAAAACATTTAAACAGCGATAAGGACCAGATACAACATCACACCTTCATCACCAGATGAGAAACAAAGAGCAGGTCACTGAAGCAACACTGAGACCTTTTGAAATCAGATTATGAGTCACATATCAAAATGTTTTACAACAGATTCTCAACTCTGCAGAATGAAATGAATAAACAAAGTTTGTGTCTGTACATTCATTCGTGGTCTTTGCTTTGTACTTAAACTTGCAATTTAAAGGCGTATTGGTAAAATTCAAAGCACCAGAGGTTGAGTTCTCCTAACGGTGTCTGAAACAGCATGCTCTCACACCTTTCTGATGTCTGAATCGCGTGGGACAATTTGTCTGACTTTCTGAAAGTAGGCAGGGTTAAAATCTCTTCCATAAGCACTCTGTGTTCATTCTATATTTTTCACATAAACAGGCTACCATTGAAAACTAAAGAATTTTGTACCAGTCTCTCTGGTTGAGGTGTCACTGAATAAGTGAAAACTTTCAAAATTTCTGGTGTCTCTAGAAAAAAGGACGTGGCAGAAGTATTGATGTTCTGGACACCACGGATGTCTGTATGAAATTTCATGGCAATCTATCTAATCATTGTTCGGATATTTCAGTCTGGACCAACATTTCCATCCCCAGAGCCACAAACAACACAGGCAGATGAGTCGACAACACAATGTTTGAACTGGGGGACAGATTATTAGCATTACTGATGTTTTGGCAGCAGGCCTTGTTGAGACAAAGTTGGAAGCATAAAATATAATTGTGTGCTGTGGCATTAAGATTTCCCTTCGTCGGAGCTCAGAGGCCAAACCAGGAAAAATCTGACCCAGACCAAAAGTATGCGACTCGTCCCTGATGCCGATCCATCAGAGCTGGACTGCAGGCAACTTTACTTCCTTCTTGTTTCAGGGGCTTTTTGCCCTCAGTCTGGTCTTCAGCAGTGAAACACAGGGTCAGATGGATGGAGGTCATGTGACCGATTTGGGAAGTCAAAACACTCCACTGTTTAGTCGTAAAGACCTTCTTTGTTGCTGTTCGTGTGGTTAGGAACACTGTCCTGCTGTGCTGGAGGACGGTGAGTGTTTCATTTCAATTTGAGTGTATCTGACATTTCTCCTTTATTTAACCTTCATTTCTGCAGGACAGGAAACAGAAACCAGCTGCTGTCCTCAGCACTGTCCTGTCCTCGGACTGTTATGGTTTGTGGTTTCTGCAGAAGTCACACTTCGTTAAATCCTTTGCCAGGATTTCTCCCTCTGTGGCAAAAAGTAACTCCGGCCACTGGGGGAGGAAAGAGGAAATGCCACTGGACCGGTTTCCTCATCTGTGATTTATGAGTGCAGGTCAGGGAGCAGCAGGAAACACTTTTCACCATGAAATCACTGCTCAGCATCACACAGAAAAAGGTCAAAGGTTGGGCGTTAAATGGCTCGTTTAAGCTCGGTAAATTCTCACCGAGGGAAAGTATGCAGCAATAAACACAGAGTCTGTGCAGGTTACAGCAGCCTAACATCTGAGTCCACAAAACCAAAGGACAATATCAATGTTAGAGCCCAGCACTGGCTTAAGTTAGTGCTGAAACTGTTAATCAAATCATCCATGATTCAGATCAACAGAAATGATTTCCTGCTTTTCTTTGCTTTATGTCACGGCAAACTGAGTATCTTTGGCTGTTTGGTCTACTAAACAAGACATTTGAAGACATTACCGTGGACTCTGGGAACTTGTTAAAGGCTAAACATGACGACAGTCTTTAGATGCAGCCCTAGTTCAAATTAGTTTCTATATAAATCAACTTGTAAAGACTTGCTGGTTGATATTCCATTGGAATTAACATTTACCTTTTAGTTTTTAAGTTCTGTTGTTGTTTAGGTCAGTTGGAGAACTTCTTTCACTGGCATCATCTGAATAGTGGCGCATTCAAGAAGAACAGCCAAATGTGGGATTAGAGAGCTGGTTGTCGAAGACCCAAAGTTTCCATGCACAAAATGAACAAATTGACATCCTGTTCACAGCAGATGCTTGTTTGTGCTCTAGAGTCATGAGTACAATGATTCTCAGTGGACTAAAGCTTCACAACACCACTGGGAAAATGACAAAGCAATCTGACCACAGGGTCAACGCAGTAGTTGATCTGGAGCTCAGCTGTCATCAAGTTGTAGATGGTGAAAGGCCACGATCCACGTTGGTTTAAAAATTGATGTTCAAAGTTCATTCTTGTCCCAACAGCAGTTAACAAAATAGTTTTACCACAAGGATCATTCATCTGGTGGTTGATTGTTTTGTCAGCTATTGTTTCCAATCAAGAATGAACTTTCAATCCCACCACCAAGAGCAGCTCTGCTTTTAGGTGCATTTACCACATGATGAGAACAAAACTAAAGGCAAAGTGTTGCATGCATTTGACAGAATATCGTTCTAGTATCCATCTGCATACAGTAGATGTAGACCTTATTTAAATACAGCCAATCAAATCTTACATAATGCAGTGGCGTCACCATTTTAACCCAGACGGACAGTCACACTGAGCCAGATAGCAGCTACACAACATAAGAGCCACAGAACAACCACCACATTAGCTTTCCTGCTAAAGGCTTGTTCTTATCTAACTTAGAAACATGAACAAACATCTTGTCCTGAACCTTAGCTTGTTGAACGAGCCTCCAAACAAACATTTAAACAGGAAAAGTGCGCCGCTGACGTCACTGAGAGATAGCTGGCTAGTTAGCTAAACATGTAAATATACCTGTAAATGTCACTGCAGTGCAGTTTGATGCTGCCTGTGGTTTTTACTCTTCAATATTACTAACAACACACTGTCTGCTCATGACACGTAGGCTTTAGGACAAGTCTGTTCACTTTGTCTCTCGTTCTGTATAGTGCAACACCGGCACTCAGACACGACCTCCAGCCAGCTCAGAGCAAAAGGAATGTGTGTTCTGATATGACAAATAGGTTTGATTAGATTAGAGCCATTGGAATATTAAATCATCCATCTTTGCTCACTACATCTTAGCCTTTCTTAACCTCAGTTGCAAACTTGTTTTTAAACTTCTTTTCTTGTGGCGTCTCGGCCATGAGATGCAGGTAATTATCAGTTATCGGATCATATCACATCCCTAATTTTAAAACCTTTGAAATCTGTTCGTGGTTCTGAATGTGCGGAAAAATCACCTCCATTCAACAGTCATGACTCCAAACTATCTAAGTCAGTGCTTCCACAAACTTTTCATGTAACCTACCTCCAGATAAATCCACCACACAGGCATCCGAGGAGCAGAGGGTCCTAAAGTCTACAAAGCCGGATTAGCAAATTAGCCACATAATTTAAAGGAAGCTTATACTCAATATATTTAAATATATATTTAAATATATACATATTGATTTTCATGTGCAAATCTGTATCACCACATTTATCTCTACTCCCATCACAGATATCTAACTTTCTAATCCTGCTTTGTGAAACACCACCCCCCTGAACAACCCTCCATCTGTGTGTCTGTGTGGAAAAGGAGACCAAGTCTGATCATGAGATATCCTGAATGCTTGACCTAAACAGTTCAATTACGCTTCATGGGTATCACCTGGAATTAGTCCTGGGTGGAATATCAAACCTTCAGGATACATAATCATTTTGTTTAAGATGTAAAAAAGGGCATTACAGTAATTACCAGTGATTTCATTACTCTCTTTAAAATTTTCATTGTTTTACTTAAAGGTTCATGTTTTCAGAAGACCAGAGGTGGGTATAAGAGCGAGACAGTTGTAGCTGTGTTTGTCTCATTAACTTGTTTCCTTGCGTATGACAGTTGGTGGGGACCTTATACAACAATCGCTAACAAGAACATGACAACCAACAACAGAGACAATGGAAGGTAACAATTGAAAGCCCACATTCAGTGATAGATCGAAATGGTTTGAAGAGATCGGATTACAAACAAGTCGCCGTCTTTATGCCTTTGTTTTCCATGAAAAACTGCTGCACATTTACTGTTTCATCATGCTTAATAATGTGCAACTATGAGGTTCCCTAATGTGAGCTTGCATTTGGTATAGTTTTAAATTTTACACAGAAATTATCAATTTTTTGAAACCTTACTTAGAGAAATTTAAATTTGTTTTTCTAAAATTCTCTTTGAATCCTAGTTTTATTGATCAATAGAAGCTTTTTTAAACGTCTGAACACAATGAGCCATAAAATAACTTCATCTACAGCCTATAACTGGAAACATTTAGGATGTGTCTGTCTTTCAGGACAGTTTTTCTTACTCTGACACATATCAGTCACCATCAAAATGAGTTCACATTCAGTGTTCATCCTTTCTGCTCAATGCAAATCAGCCTAACCTTAATTGACTGTTTTGACCTTTGAGCTCAGGAGTTACATCCTGCATGCAGCTGCTGCTGCTCCAGTTCAGACTCTAAACCCAGCAGCAGCTGACATTAAAACCTGTTAAGCCGTCCAGTAAGCACCACATTACATTTCCCTCCAAAAAGATCAGATTAAATCATGTTCAGCAGAACAACATCCAGGTGATGCTGGTTTTTCATGTCTCTTTAATTAGAATGGTTTGTAGCTGAGTGAAGTGGCCCTGAAGCATCCAAGTGGCATCCATGATCCGCAGCTGGTTGACCAGGACAAAACACACGACCGAGGAAAACGCTGCAACTCAGCAATTCGCCAGCAACATTTTTACAGATGACACAACTGGAAATCTCAAAATGTTTTACATCAAGATAAAAAAAAAGTAAAGGTAAAGGTGGTAGACCATGACATATTTTGTATTTCGACATATTTATATCTCACCTAGTTTTATACTTGGTACAACAATTATTAGCCAGATGCTCTGTTTTCCAGCCAAGTTTACGTTTGCTGCTCTGGTTAAACATTTTATCAAAAAAAGCAGCTTTAAGCAGCTTCAGCAGTTTTGCAGACTTGTTGACACCAACTATCAACACACATCTTCATCCCATCAAATAAAAACACACATATAAAATAAAGTTACACTGATACTGGTGTGCCACCTGGAGCCCTACTGGAGACTCTTGCAGTTCAGAAAAACACTGTAAAACAGCCTGATGAACAGTTGACCAATTAATGACACGCTGTACAGTCCAATGTATAGACTACAAGTCATCAGTTTGGACTACAACAAGGCTAGGGATTATTTTTAGTACCACATTATTTGTTGATTATTTACATAATGAATCCATTTAATGTTTGAACTATATAATGCCCATCTTTTTCCCAGAGCACATTATTGTTATTGTTATTATTATTATTATTATTATTATTATTATTATTATTATATGCACCATATGATTATTTAGTGCGAAAACCAAAGATAATCAATTTCCAGTAATATTAAACAAACTGAAACAAATACTCAACTACAGATCAAATCAAAATACTAGCCTATGTACCATATCTAAAGGCTCAATTTATAGTTGTTTTTTTAACAATTTAAATATTTTATAAGCATATTAATATAACCGAGAATAGGGCTGCAACTAACAGTTATTTTCATTGACAATATGTCAATTATTTTCCAACAGTTCAAACCACAAAAGGATTTCAGTTTATTATTATCAATGACTAATCAAACATGTTTGTAGTATGTTACTGACATAGACAAATACTTTGACAGAAGCATAACATTAACAAGACGCAGTTATTGATGCCTGGAAAATAATTTAATGTTAGTTATTCATGTTATTTGATGTCATTAGTCACTGTATTTGAAAAATATGTCATTGACTTCTCGAGATTGAGTCGAACAAATAGTCTTTATCTGGTTCACTGATTGTGTGTTTAAACTATACAGCAGAAGCTAATGGATAAAAGAAAGATGGGGACGCCATATTTTTTTTAACGTGTTAACAGTAAAGACGTCAAAAAGTCTTTCGTTGTAGCATCGCTAGTTTCCCTGTGCCAAAGCAGGTTTGTGTTGCTTCACACCAACTGAGGGGAGTAAAGTGGAAAGAAAAGCACAGCCTGGCTGTGTTTTAATGTGTGTGTGTGTGTGTGTGTGTGTGTGTGGGTGAATGTGCCTGCACCTTCTTTGAAACTGCAGGTGGTAAACAAACTGGGAAACTTACGGCGCATTTCCTGCCCAGGTAGCCGAACAGGCACTCGTTCTCCTGCGGGGTCAGGAGGATGGAGCCCACGTTCACAGACCTGCGGTGCTGCGGGTGACTGTTCATGGCTCCTAATTCTTCTAGTTAACCCCGAAATGATGCAGTTATCCCCGGACGCACTCAGCAAACACTGCTAATTACAGAAAATCCATGCGGGCTCCGGTTGCTGTGGCCTGCAACCGGATCATCTCCGCTCAGTTCGACTCCCGGCTGGAGGGCGGAGGCGGACGGGGGTGTTTTCCAGGCTTGTTCCTGCTTAAGACAGAACCTTAACTTCTCCGTTTGGTGTTAGAATAAAAAATAAGGTCTCGCTGTGTGTCTGTATGCGGATAAACGCTCAACTTTCATTCGGAAACTCCAGCAGCTGCAGCGGCGATGCGTACATCCAACATGGCAGCAAGAGGGAGCAGACCACTTTAAAGAGAGAGGAGAGGGGGTGTTGGTTTGTCCAAACTCTATAACTATCCACTATAATATGGGCAACCTGGTAAATCTGGTGAACACACACACACAGCAAGATAAGATTCAAAATTAATTTTTCGTTAAAACCGTGAGGAATGTGTGTTTTTACCCCGTTGTGAAGCTAAAGTGTCGTGGCTAACACGGAATGGTTCAATCCAATGTAGCAGCAGGAATGCAGCTCTGCGGAGGGAAAGGGAGGGGCGGGTGTTAGCGCGTGGAAAGCGAGGGATGGAGTGTGACGTAGGGCGGGGGGAGGGGCCAGGTGGTGGACGTAAAATGTAAATAAGATGCAATAATTTATAAAATGTTGAATATTTCGTACACATGATGTTTTCTGTGGGTTAATAATTAAATATTCTAAGTTTGCACCACGTGAATAACAAAAAAATATGCTACATTTACACACATCTTCTGTAGTTTACAGTTTAAAATGATATAATAATCTTGTTCTGGAGGTTCCCAAAATCAAAGGAGAGTGTAAAACAGAGTAAAAAGCCTTTAAACCTGCAATAACTTATTTCTTGTCCACTTGGGAGCCACAACACTGACATATTATCACCTTTTAAGTTGATATGGCTAACTTGTCAGTGTAACAGACATCATTTCTCACGTTATGTCCTGCCCCAGCTTGACCTGTCGTCTTGACTCCTTTCATCAAGACAAATGAATTCAGGAGGAAGGTTGTGAAGGAGTGACGGTGGCAGATGGATAGATGCAGGCGTAGGTCGGCATCCCGCAGGTCCTGCCCGCCTGCTGCAGAGTTAAAGCCCGTCAGCAGCATTAACACCAAACCTAATCTGCAGACAAGCTGCTTCTACACTCTGCTGTATAAACCACTGAGCAAAGGCCAAACAAGAGGAGTTAAAGGGCCATTCACAACTAGCTCAGGATCTGCATTATAACAAGGGACATCCTGCTAGTGTCCCATACTGCGGTGTCTGTTTCATGCTGCTGGAGCAACAACAACATGGTGATTTATCTGTTCTCACAAGCAGTGAAGAAAAGATGTAAAGATTGTCTTGATGGTGGTGCTAAAGGAAAACTGTTGTTTGTTGGTTGACACAGGTTGGTTGATACAGTCATTCATGGTCAACAGAGGATGAATTCTAGTTGACTGGAAATTGATTCTAGTTCTAGTAGACTTTCAAGGTGAACATTTTGGTGCTCAGATGATGAATCCTAAATTTGGCGATGCCCTTATTTTTCACCTTGAGGTTGACATTTGTGGTTCTCAGCAATTATTGGATTTCCATGAATTTTAGTCGACACATTCACATTCCCCTCAGGATGAATTATAACGACTCCTCTGACCTTTCAGTTATCACCATAATCAGGTCAGGATTTAATTTTGTCCAATAACTCACATTCCCATCAATCTAAAATTTTTGAGACTTTGTGATTAGTAGCAAATGTTAGCATGCTAATTTGCTAAAATGAGATTACTAGACTGAGACTGAGAGATGACAAAATACCTGCATGGTGGTCATTGTGAATATGTTAATATACTGAAGTTTGCTTTTAGCTGCCTAAGTACAGCTTCACAGAGCCACTAGCATGGCTAACTATTAAAGCTGGGTCACTTTAAAATGTCACAGAAAATTTAAATAATTGCCTTGTTTTCTTGTCTTGACCACAAGCGTTGCTTTTACTTTTACTGAGGCAGCACACTGTAGCTGAAACAGGCCACCAGAGCTCAAAGTATCAGCTTATTTCATCTTGTTTCATGCACACATGTGAAAGAGAGACGACAGCAGTGACCTAATTTTAACAGATGGTGAGGCAGCAGAGATTTCTTTGATGAAGTTTGCTGTGCATGTTCTCCCCGTGTCTGCGTGGGTTCTCTCTGGGTACTTCCACATACCAAAGTCATGCACCTTATAGGTGAATTGGTGACTCTAAATTGGCTGAAGGTGTGAATGTGAGTGTCAGTGGCTGTTTGTCTCTATGTGCTATAAGCTGGCGACTTGTCCAGGGTGTACCCCGACAGATAATACAGTAGATGGATGGCTGGATGGTGTTAATGTATTTCACTGCTGGCACCACTAGATGGCCTCATCCTCCTTTGATTTCACTCAGAGCATGGAGCGTCATCAAATTCCAGCTTGGACAAAAAGTTTGTAACACAGGATATCAGCTGAACCCTTTGACACAGAGGAGACAATATATAAAACACATCAACAGGTACAAGGCATGTCAACTCTAATACCAAACACACACACAGAAAAATTACAACCTGCACATTTATGAAGCTGCACAATGCCTCTCCAAATTCTCCTTTCGGCACATCTTCATTCTCTTCATTAATATAAGATTCATTTTTAGATTTTGGAGGAGTCATTGTTGACAAACCCATCAGTGTTTGAGCTCCAATGTGTTTGTCTACAATTCAGCTTCATTTCTCTGTCTGCTGCAACTCACAGCTGAACGTCATTTCTATAGATTCATTCTCACTTCAAAAATTGTTTATCAGGTGAAACTGAAACACTCTCTGTTCCCTTATCAACCACTGTGTGCTCTTGAGCAGGGCAGCTGTGCCTCATTACAGCCTTGAAGGATATTCATAACTATCTTTGCATTGGTGTAAAATAACTTGACAATAAGAATTGTTATGATTTGTTACCGTAGAATAAGCCTTTTACATCTACAAACTATAGATATAAAAACAACCATATTTTTACAGTAGCCCAGAACGGACAAACTAAACACTGACTCTTGATATGGCCTTTCAAGTTTTATAGGTCCTCCTTCACACTAGAAAGGAAAAGGTGAGACGAGAGGTCGCAACCAGCCAAAGTTTTGAAAATACTATTTATATAAAATTTTAATTTAAAAAAATATATTTATTTTTTGAAAAGCAGTTGCATATTTTGACAAAGATGTGTTACATTAGAATACTCTTTTATTTCCCAGGAATAATGCCGCAGTACTATTCCTTCATGTTGAAATTTTTAGTTCAATAAAGTATCTCCATTGAAATTCATTCATCAGTTACATACATATGTGGAGAGCATCCGCAATGATGCCATCTTCCCACAATTCTTGTCAGTGGCCCAGACGTAACCTGGGCTCTTTTCTCTCAGTCTGCCCATGTAATCTAATCAGAACTGCTGCAGAATGGCATGATGAGCATCATTGTGTCTGTCTGTGTTGTTTCCAGTTCACAAGTTCACTCCTACAAAAATCAGACAATCAAGCAGAGTTTGAACTCTCTTCTTCTTCTTCTTCTTCTTCTTCTTTGTTTATTCTTATTGTAATTACTTCTGTCTCTCTTGGCAAGTACAAATGATTGTCTTCAAGAGAGACAGTCTAAAAATGGGCTCCTTCATCCCTGTATTTAAGCAATAATGTGTCTCCCCCACTCTATGAAGGGCCAGCTTTGTCTGTCTTGAGTGTGGCTGTTTGCAGCTATAAACAATTTTTGCTTTCCAGTATAATCCAGCCATAACAGTCTACTGTAGATTCATGCTCCAAAGGGCTGTGAATGTGTGAAGCATGAGATATTTCACTCTGGAGAAAAAGCAGTCGATAAAAATACAAACACTGACATCTCTCGAGCCAAAAACTTGGCTAAAAACACTTAACACACACAGACGTTATGGACAATTTAAAGTAGCAAAGACTCCAGTAAAGCAGCCACAGACAAAAGTAGATCAATACAGACAAAGTTTTCCATTAGTTTTACTCCAATGTGTGTATTTTAGACACATTGACAGGCACTGTTTGATTAGAACCAAACTCCAGAGTACTTTTGAATAGATCCGGCAGATTACTGTACCAGTCAGTAAGTTTTGTAAAGTTTTTAAGTGCTGATCATTTCAAATGCAGCACTTTAAAGGGATAGTAGACAGTACACATATGAATAGATTATTTATATATGTATTGTATTTTATTTGATATTTTATTTATATATAAGATTGTTTTCACTGCTTTACCTTGCCATTGGACAGCCTTCTCATTGGCACTAACTTCATATTTCTAAAGGTTTCAAAGATGATGCATGCTTGTGGTTTTCTGGCTGTGTTGCTTTAACTCTGATTTAAACAGCTGATCTGTGGTATAATCATTAACAGTATAATTAGTGGAGAGAGCTTTTGGGTCTGTGACCTGAAGCCAATGTGATGGTATCTCAAACCTGTATTGTTTCTAAGAATGTCACTGCCCAGCAGTGCCATTCTTATTATACAATATTATACAATCGTTATACAATGAAAACTGTCTCATTCTATAAAGTCTTATGGAGAAATGACCCTTCTAATCTCTTGATTTATTATCTCAGTAAACAGTTTCCTCATGACTTTATGGTCTCAATAGCTAGTTTCAAGTCTGTGATTGTGTCCAGCTCAACACGCCTCATGAAACTTAGATCAAACTGTCAAACTAGGCAGTGCTGCTCAAACAGAAATCAAGATTCTATTACCGCATTGATTATTTCTCTGTTCATATGTTTTCAGAAACTGTTTAGCTGTAATACGAGAACGTTTGTGATGATACAGGACACAATTTTTTTCAAGTAAATTCAAGTCAAAACCCAGAGGAACTGAACTCCACCGCCCACCAGTTCCAAATATTAATAAATTCAAATATGGTCATTTCTGGCTCCAAAAAAACAATATAGTGACCATAATGCCAAAGTGGATGTCCAGCTAATGGGCGATGTCATAGTAGGGCTTACGCATAGGAATACAAAAGTTCTATGGTTAATGCCAAAGAAAGGTTGTCTGACAACAAGGTAAAGCAGTAAAAATATTCTCATTATACTGTACACTTAAACAGATATTGATTTTTTTTTTAGGTTCTTTTTATGTGGCTAAAATATGATTATCTGGTGACCCCGTCCACAGCAGTGCATAGCTATGCTTCTGTTGTCCAAACTGGGGGCGGGCTGACCACTGTCTGATGGAGGTAAAACACTGACTATGGCTAGGAACCAAATACAACCCTCTTCAAAATACCCCAACTATCCTTTTAAAATGGGCGTGAAGGAGGCCGAGAAGCTTGCATTCTATGGGAACTCTTTCTCTTTGGACTGATGACAAAGCTTTATGGAAACCACCTTCCTTGTTCCTCCAGCTATGCATGTCCAGCATTAACATCTACCTGCTCTGCTCAGCATTTCCATTATTTCTGCAGCTGTCAGGAACTGCTTTACCTCCACAGCTCTGCATTATGAACTTGAGCTTCTGCTGCAGTTTGTGTGTGGTAGAGTTGTCTGCTGTATGACCTGTAAAACAACATCACTCTGGAGGCCCAGTCTAATCTGCAAATGTATTAAGATGTGCCAGTGGCTGTTAGGACAAAAAACAATTTAGAAAACCAGACAGTCTGACAGTTTTGCCAGAGCCCCCTCAGCAATAATTTCTAACCTCTGAGCCACTGACCGATGCCAAGGACACAAAATGTTATGACAAAAATAACTTTACAGGCTATTTGTGCAGTAATTACCTTGGAGTTGGCTGTATGTTGGCACTGAACATTTCACTCCTTGTTACACCCACAACAGGACAGTGATCTTCTAGTAAAGTTGCTCATCGCTCCATCATTACCCACATAGCTACTGGACCTGCAATATGCTCCTATTGCTGCAATACATAGCTAATGTTAAGTAGAGGACATTAATGTAATAACAACTCGTACATACAGATTCATTCTCAAGTGGTAGGTATGAGTCATTTAAGAGAACTTGCGGTACACCAATTATGTTGCATTTATCATTTTCGCTTAGTCAAGTTGAAACAAGCAATTTACAATAAATTCTTCCAGTTAGACAGGGTTGACTTGGAACACTCATATGAACAAATGATTTCATGGAGTAATTTCAAGGAATAATTTCATTTCATGAATTTCATGTCAAGAACATTTGGACCTCCTCAGAGCTTTTATTTTGTAGCCTTGAAACTCAGAATGATTACAAAATTGACCACAAACTCTCACAATTTTGCCCACCCTTTACTGGGAAAGTTGGAAAGGATTTCTTTACCATCTGCAGTGTTTGCTCAGTTGTTTCTCCAGGGGGGTCTTGAGTTGAAGGAATGTACATTGATTGTATCTACAGTTTATGCAAGCTACTCTGCAGTTATATCGCGTGAAAGCTGTTAGGAAGTGTGATACAAAGTCATCTTTGGTGTCTGTTTGTGCGGTTGTAAACTGATGATTCTGGACATTTCTGCAGTGCTGATGCAGAGGTGAGGCTGTACAGACAGTCTGGATAATATTAATGTTTTCTCAGCTGAAAATATACTGGAGAACAACACTTTTCCCAGTGTTGGGTATCAGGTCTGGTAGCTACCCCTGAAGACTCTGATGTCATGTCCTCCCATGTACATTTTCCAAGAATTTAGGGACCTGGGAGCAGATATACTCAACAAGTAAAACATAACACATTGCTGGTTGTTATAATTTAACTGCTTCAAGTATTAACAAAATAAAAACATTTAACTGCTTCTGGCAATAACTGTCTTTGGCACAGTGTTTTGATCTTCATATTTAGAAATCAAATGTACATGCAATATAATTGAACAGTTAAATTTAGTTAAAATATGAAAACTCCAGATAATTAACAACTCTTTTTTGGTATCTGGTCAAGAGTTTGGGGAATCTCACAAATATTTATACAGACATTCCTAGTTCCCAGAGGATGACTCCTTGTATATATTTGGTGACCCATGAGCTTACCTGTAGCGCCAACATGAGCTTCACATTTGTGGTTCTGAGTAAAATGCCTTGACCACTGTTGGATGGGTTGTCATGAAACTTGTTAGATTTATGTCCCCTTCTGGAAGTAAAGCACATGGCAGATTTGTTGCTCTGAAGGTCAACCAGAGATAGTGTGTTCTGCTACCATGCAAGGTGCCAACTGCAGTGCGGCTACATGTAGACTGGAGGAGCTGGGAATCAAACCACAGATCATTTGATTAATGGACTCCTGAGCCACAGCTGCCCCTTTTGTCCTCCAGTCTGTTTTTCGCCCCGAAATTAATTTGCTGTTTGGTCCAGTAAATCCGAGTCCTGTTGGGCACAGATGAGGAGGGGCCAAACCAACAATAGTGGGGCATCACTGCCCCGAGAGCAGCCTGAGGTAGAGACTGAGAGACAATGCAGCAGTTCATCAGTTGGGCAACTTCTGTATCTGAGGTTTAAAATACAAGAGACAAGGAAATCATCCAGCAGGAGGCCCTGATCACAAACACAGTCAACAGGGACGGGAAGGTATGTTATCTTTATCATAAAACACTTGTTTCATTTTTTTTCACATTAAGATTTGGTCACAGGCTCTGCATGTCTTTAAAGAATTGCCTATATCAGTATTTCCATAGTTGTTTTTAAAATTTGAATTTCTGACATTTCTTAACTAACTGGAGGATTGTAATCACGGTGATCTGGGTGGCTTTTTTCAAGCTTGGGTTGGGGTGAAAGGTTTTAACTTTCCTTCTAAGCCAGACTGATGGATTTTAGCCAGACATGGTAACATTTCCAGCTTATGTATATGAAACAGATAAACACATCATTTAACCAATATCCTACACTTTTGCCCTTTACTTATAACACAGAATATCAGTCTTATTGGCAGTTAGCAATAATTGGACAACAGCTGTTTTAAGGAGGGGTTTGTGGCCCCTCAAATAACAGTTGAGCAAGTGTGGTAGAACTTCGGCAACTTTGTCCTTTCCTGTAGGGCACTTAGATCTGCTATGTGCTTATTTCTCTATGTTGAAAAGACAAATACATTTTGAAATCAGTTAAAAGATAAAAGAGGTATATTTCAAATGTCACATCTTATGTTAGCTTATGTTAGAAAAATGCTAGCTAACTAGCTTGCTAATTTATTTAAGTCGTTAGCTAGTTAGCAGCACTGTCACAGTAAGAAGGTTCCTGGTTCGAACCTCGTCTGGGGCCTTTCTGTGTAGAGTTTGCATGTTCTCTCTTTGTCTGCGTGGTTTCTCTCTGGGTACTCCGGCTTCCTCCCACAGTCCACAAAAACATGTACTCAACAGGTTCATTTGTAACTCTAAATCAGCCGTAGGTGTTAATGTGTGTTTGTCTTGCCTCTTGCCTTGTCTTGTCTTGACTTGCCTCTCGCCCAAAGTCAGCTGGGATAGGCTACATGTCAGCAGTTACAGATAATGGATGGATGGACATTCATAGTTCTAGAGGATTAAGGAGCATCTAGTGGCCATTAGAGGAACTGCAACTGAACATACAACATTTCATTTAAACATCTAAACATGTCTTTTTTGATGCTAACACATCTGTACTTTTACTTAAGTAAACTTCTGAAGGCAGAATTTTCACTTGTAATAGAGTATTTCTACAGTGTGGTATTGCTACTTTTACTGAAGTAAATGTCCTGAGTATTTGTCCCAATGCTGGGTAAAACATAGAGAAATCCAGATGGGTGGACAGACAAGCTTAATGACTAAACTATGAAAGTAAAATGTAAAATGCAGCTTGTCGTTGTTGCAGCAGTGAAATGTCTGAGCGCTGGTGTTAATAAAACCGTAAAATCACATCTGGAAACTGCAGCAGAGAGACCGCAGGCCGAAACCCACACGTGAGCGTAATCAAGACTCCACTGAAACCTGGAAATGAACCAGATTTAATCAGTGTGTGCGAGATTGATGGAGTGTAAAGGACTCAGTAGGCTTCAAATAAACTAGTTTGTTCATCATGTTGACAATCCAACAAGTTTATTTTAAAACAGATCTACAGCCATAATATGAAACAATGTCCTGATAATTTAGCTATTCTGAGAGCTAAAAATGTAGTTTGCTGTGGGAATGATGCTAGAGGGATTAAGGTCAAGGGTAATTCTCTGGAGGAACATGAAATCCAAACTAAATGTCCTAGAAATCTGGCCTATAGAAGTCTTTCTGTTGGATGTGCAATTATGTCTCAGTTTTGAATATGGGGATGCAATTTTTTGCATGCACATGTTACATTTTGTAGACAACAGAAAAGAAAGAAAACAAATCCATTTTGTCATTTCATCCCCTGGTTCTCAGCTAGTGTTTATATTCTAGACTAAATCTCTTCAAGGACCCACGAGAGCCCATAAGAGATATGGGTTCAAATGATATTCAGTCTAATCAGGTCAGGTGGAGTCTGTTGTATTGCTGCAGGTTTGTGTCAATATGTCTAATTCCAAAATCATCTTTGATCACACAGTTGTCATCATCACATGTTTTGAGGCAGACAAAGAGTATAAACTGTAAAGTACAGAAGAAATTACATGTTCTGCTGCAGTTTTCCATTACGGCTGCTCATTTATTGGGGGAGCATCATGCCAGTGTTGCTTTTCCCTCTGTGAGACGGTTCAGCTCTACCACCAGTTTGGATCAGGTCTCATTATCCTCAGGTCAATTCAGACCAGTTCTGACTGTCAGTAAAGACCTCTGGTCTGGACAGTAATATGTTAGATCAGGCCTTAATGCACAGCCATCTTACACTAACACACACACACATTTGTAACCTCACACACACGTAATCTATATTATACATGTTGAGGGTCATATAGCAGTCTGACTCAGACTTTCTGTGGTTTTAAACTCCCCCCATACACACACACACAATGATAGTCACTCTATGGTTTTTGGACGTTAACGGTGGATCATTAACTGCTAATTCAAAGCTGGCTTCATACTTTCCAGATTACACTGTACAAACTGGTCAGAAATCAAACACACTCACTCAGACCCATCCAGACCAGCCTGAGACACACAAATACAACATCACCACATCTGCACACATCGCTGCCAAACGCTGCAGATAAAATTCAGCTAATGCAAGCTCGATAACTCAAGAGAGATTTTTTTTAATGCAGATTTTCCACAGTTCTGATAACTAAATGCAAAGGGGGAGTAAGGAGCCCAGTAAAGACACAATAGAAAGAAAGCCAGAAAGATACTGACTGATTAGTGCTACCATGTGAGTGGCTAGCTCAACCAGCAAGCTTGCTAATGTCAGCAACCTCATTAGTTTAATTCATATAGTTTATTCAAATGACATACTTGTACCATTGACTTCTATCTCATATGAGGTTAAATAAAGTGTTGTAACACAACTAATGATCTTCAATAGATTCCTCAGATTCGGTCCCTCTGTTTCCTCAGATGTAAGCACTTTCATTATAGCTTACCAGTGGTCAACAGCAAGTACACATGTGAACGTTAACCAAGATGAACAGATGTACTTAAATTTACTTTAAATAAGTTGATTTGAGCATGCTCATTGAAGCCTCAATAGTCAGCAACACTTGTGATATTGTAAGGCTGTCCCGGTATTTGGTCAAAATAAAAATTGGCCCTGATGATAGTGCTAGATGAAAGGTTAATTGACCATCAAAGTTGTTACTTACTGAAGAATTAATAACTGAACTAAATGAGTTGTTGATATTTCAGTGGCACGCCAACATTCCCATCCTTTCAGAGCCGTGCCAGTAGCATGGCTAAAAATCATGAGGATTAGCTCGCATTGACAGTCTACCCTGTCCTCATCTGGATCCAATTAGTTGAGTTTAGCTGCTTTTTACAATTTCGTTGTGTCTGCCTGAGACAAAGCATCAAATTGAGACTCCAATGTCAGTTTGGTCTCAGACTTTGTGTGGGGGGTCTTTTTTGTGGTCTGGAGTAGCAGTGTTTCCAGAGGTTCTGGGCCTTTTGGGGGTTGGAGGACAGCCTGAGTGGCTTCACCACACTCTGTTTGCCTTGGATAAGCGTCACCAGGAAAACCATCCAGCTTAGAGGGTTATGAAACTGCACATGGCCTAAAGAAATGCTTTCCTAAACTGAGTCGGACATGAGGAAACCTTTTGATAAATTACAGCCTGCTTAAAATGTTTTGAAGGAAGCATTTTGACAATTTATTTGTGACTATAACTCTGAGTCCTCTTTCCTCTGTTGTCCTCTCTCCAACTCTCCACTCACTGATCCGGATCCAAGATTACTGCCATCATAAAGTTCTCGTGCCATTAAAGTCATCAGAAAACATCAGCTCCAGGCCAGCGCCTCCTCAGATGAATGAAATGATCAGAGAAGCCTCAGCCCACCGGCGGTTTCCTGCTCCCTGCTCTGGTTACAATCCCGCAAAGAGAATGATGGGAGATTTTCCGTGGCGTCCTTGGAGGCAACCTCAGTGGCCATGTTTCCCAAGAGCTGGGTCACAATGTCTTTCCCTCAACTTTGGAAAAACTGAAATATGAATTACTTGCATATGAGGGGGCGCCAAGAGGAATTAGATGGAGGCTCTTACATAAAAAGCTGAAGAAAGCAGTTTCAGAAGAATGACAAAGAAAAAAATAAAGGGCAGTGTAACAAAGATGCTAATGCTTGTACTGTACAGTATGTGCTGAATGTGTAAGTGTGAGTATATGCAGAATTTTAAGCTTTGTAGTTGTAGTTTTTCTAAAAAATAAAAATACAGATTTCATTTAAGAAATTAAAAAACTGAGAAATAACTGCTTCGCTGTACACATCGATCCTGTCCGTGTGTCATCTACTTTAATCTTTGTTTTATTTTTTATTTTTTTACAAATACAGTATACTGCTCTTTTTAAAACATCTTTATAAATTCCAAGCAATTATTTTTTTTTTTACATCATAGTGGACTGCTGACAGCTGAGAAATGAACATTTCTCTCATAAAACCTTAGTTATTGTGTGTTAAAATCATGACAGGGAACACTGCAGTATGGGTTGGATTGTCCACTAAATCAGCATTATATCTCTGTGATGTTTTTAATGGATGAAATTAGAAAGACTTTCTTACTGTGGAAAAAAGTGTATTTGAGTTACTGGTTAGTTTTAATGGGTAAAATTATGAAAGAGGACAATGTGCTTGTTTTCCATGTCTACAATGTCTATATCTACATGCACACCAATTTTCCACTATTATTTAAAATATGACAATATCATGTAAACAGTATATTACGTTTGGATAATTAGTCCTCATTTCGAATGTAGCATTTTATAGATATGCCAATGTTATACAGGTTTCAGGAGCATTCTTTGGCCAACACTTTGCAAGGCTGAGGTAGAGAAGCATGCACAAAAGAAAAAAATAAATTTCTGATTGAGTCATAGTCACTTTTAAACATAATGAAAGACTTGGATACCAACAGATTTTTGACTATGGGCAAATATTGCAATAGCAACCTTTTCATTACGTTAATTGGAGCATTCAGGCTGCATGGGATTGGGATTTGGGATTTGAACTGGCATACTTTTCATCACAGTCCTGCTCACTCTTAGAACAAGGGAGTTGTTGTGTTGTGGAATTTGGAGCATTCACTTCAGTGATAATCATTGATGTGTCCTTTTGCAGGCCTGCCTGATTATTTCTGCTCACTGAAGCTCAAAATGTGTTTATTTTCTCTCCAAACATGTCAATTCTCTCCTCTGCCTTTGTAGGACCACTAATTGCTCCATGAGGAATCAGAGGCCATGGTGCTGATGGAGCTCCGTCTCCTTGTACTTGCCATGTGGGTTGGCGCTGGAGTAAAGCTCCAAGTTTGGGGCGACCAGATGAAGCCATCCTGGGCACCGCTGATCCCTCATCGGCCTTTTGTTGTAGTGTGGAATGCTCCTACTGAGTCCTGCCGCCTTCGATTCAAGGTGGACCTTGACCTCAGAGTTTTCGACATTGTAGCAAATCTCAACGAAACCCTTAGCGGCCCAAACGTTACCATATTCTACCACAGTCACTTGGGATACTACCCATACTACTCCAACGGGATTCCTATCAACGGTGGACTACCGCAGAACCAGAGTATTTCCAAACATCTGAGCAAGGCCCGGGCCGACATTGATAAACTAATCCCCCACAAGGATTTTCGAGGCCTGGGTGTCATTGACTGGGAGAACTGGAGGCCCCAGTGGGTCCGAAACTGGGGGTCTAAGGACATCTACCGCAATAAGTCCATGGAACAGATCCGGAAACTTCACCCAAACTGGCCAGAAAGCAAGGTGGAGAAGGAAGCCAAGGAAAGTTTTGAGAGGGCTGGGCAGGCCTTCATGAACCTGACTTTGGCCCTGGCTGAAGGTCGTAGACCAGATGGCCTGTGGGGGTTTTACCTGTTCCCAGATTGCTACAACTATGGGTATAAGCAGCACCCACAACGGTACACTGGGGAATGCCCCAATGTTGAGCATGTGCGCAACGACCACTTGATGTGGCTTTGGAAGGAGAGCATGGCCCTCTACCCATCCATCTACTTGGATTATGAGCTCAAGTCCTCTCCCAATACTGTCAAATTCGTCCACTATCGAGTCAAGGAAGCAATGAGGATTGCTTCCATTGCCCGTCCAGACGTCACATTGCCGGTGTTTGTCTACTCTAGACCTTTCTATGCCTACACCTTTGTGGTTCTTTCAGAGGTAAGTTTTCAATTTTTTAATGAATTACACCCCCTTACAGCACCCACAGTGCCCAATAGACATCTCAAATAAGCAGAAAAGCACTCATTTTGCTGAGTCAACCACCCAAACAAATCAAAGTGCTCACAAATGTTTATCATTCAGCCTTAAGCTTGATCTTTCAGTCATGATGGTTGCCTTGTTTCCCTTGGTGGCTGTGTTTGTGTGGATATTGTAATTAAATAATTTTGACCCATTCTCTTTATGGTAATGTCAGTATAACTGAACATGTAGTCAAAGATGCCTTCCCAGAGAAATACATTCAATATGCTTGTAACCACAAGAGCATTTGTAGATTTTGAAAAAGGGGTCAAACTGGATGTGTCATATAAGAAAATGGAAACTTATACAACAGTTATAGTTGGATTAAGGTATTTACTAGACTGAAAATGTCTGTTTCAGAACGACCTAGTTCACACCATTGGGGAGAGCGCAGCCTTGGGAGCATCAGGTGTCGTCCTGTGGGGATCATCAGAGTATTCTCGATCACAGGTAACAGTAAAAAGTACAATAAAAAAGTGCTGTTCAAACTGGTAACTTGGGACTGATTTGCCAACATGCACTACAAGAGTTTTAAAATATGTTAATGTGTATATATGTTATATGTATATAAATACTTATATATAAATATATATATGTTTCAGTAATATTCCAAAAGAGAAAAAGAGCTTTAAACTCACTTTAAACCAGATCAAAGGAACAGCCTTAAACCGAATGCTTACTCTAGAGCATTAGTCCTGCATTATAGCATAGACTACATAAAACTAGCCACAAAGCATTAGAGAACAATAAATAATAAACCACATGCAGTCATGGTGCATAAAACAAGGCTTCATAATTGACTGTGAAAAGTATGAACATATATCATCATTCTCTCCTCCAGAATCCATATTTCCAAAAAAGATTTCTTTCTGCCCCTGGGGCAAATCATCTGATTTACATGGGAAAATGGTTAGGATTTCTGTTGGTGACTGTAAATTGTTTTTACATCCTGTTTAGAGTACACAGTTGTAAATCTGTCATGTAATCATTACTTAAGATAATATAGGACAACAAATGAAATGGTGGAAATGAACTTATTCTCCTTTGAGATGAACATTGTCAGTCATCAGACTCCCTTTTAGCTGAAGTAGTGTTTATGACTCTCAAGCAAGAGATACATTCTTTGCCTTTCCTAAACTCAAAACACAAAAGCAAAAGTGTGTGTTTTCTCTAACATAATCTGCTGATGTCATCATGTCTAGCTAACTTATATCCTGTAACCTAGATATCAAATATAATGTTAACTAACGTCCTTATTTTGCAGGGTTACAGGTTAAATTACAACAAGCGTCATTCAGGACTGTAACATTCATTTCAGTCCTCGATGCTACAATATCAGTGTTTAGGCTAATATTAGCAGCTCTGCCCTGCTCTTTCTTGGATTTGGGAGAGCTATCAATGATGTTTTACTCTTGCTAAAATCATATACACTGTTTCAACATATCAACAGTCAAGCAGCAATCTGGTTTGTCCATGTATGTTTTTCAATTCTAACCATTTGAGCACTGTTATGTTTGAACAAACCATATCTTCCACACAGGCCGTCAAGTGGTTTACATGTTGACTATCTACATGCCATACTGTTAGCTTTAGCCTTAGTCTTATTTGCATCACTTCATAGTGCTGAGGTAGCATGATATCGTGTATGAAGTCATAAAATGCAGGCTTCTCAATTTCAAATAAGTTCACATTAAAACGTCAGCTGAAGATGGACTTTCAAACCAGCTGAAGGAGTTAACAATAATTAGTTGAGCTGATTAAAATGTGCCATTTCGAATCCATTATTGCAAACTGCACACACATGCTGCAAGAAGATTAGAAGGCACAATGGCTTACCAAGTAATTCATAGCTAAGAAATATATAGGTAAAACTTGAATGCGTTGTAAATTTCTACATTAAATGATTTAGAATATTTTGTGGCAAATATACAAGTTACGATTTATGATTATCTTTTGCCCTCTAGAGGAACTGCCTGACAGTGAAGAAGTACATCGATGGCCCACTGGGACATTATGTCATCAACGTCACCTCAGCTGCCAAGCTGTGCAGCAAAGCGCTTTGCAAGAAGAACGGCAGGTGTGTCCGAAAGAGCCTGGACTCAGGCGCTTACCTGCACCTGAATCCACGCTTCTTTCACATCCACCGCAACCCAACACCCAGGGGCCCCCACTTCCATGTCAGCGGTCACCTCAACAACTTTGACATCCTTGACATGAAGCACAAGTTCACCTGCCAGTGTTACCAGGGTTGGACAGGTGTTTACTGTGAGATGCCCCAAGGTCCACTCCATCCTCCTCCCATACTTCAGCCCACCGTTCCTCTACCTCACCCCAAGGAGAACAGCCTGCTGGGAGATATCCTGCTCCTCCTATCCCTCCATTTCTCCTGTCTGTGTATCATCATGTTCTTGGGACTCTGTCTGATTATAAAGTGTCTGATACTGTAGACACCAAGACTTGATTTTAGGACCACAGCTGTAGAGAGGAAAACAAAAAGGTCTGTAGAATAAGTAGCTACATCTGAGTGTTAGCCTGATCTGAGGTGTGATCAGCTGGAGTTCTCTAATGTCTCTAATGTCCACTAGATGCTGCTCCAAGAAAACTGACTTGAAATGAATGGGAAAACCTCCAGTCAGTTCTCCGTAGTTAAATTTACTTAATCTAATGTGCATCTTAAATCTTTCAATTAAAGGGATATTTAATCTAAAATTGATGTTTTGTGTATCTGACACTCCTATGAGCTCAAAAGGTCACTCTAAAATGTTTGCGGCTTGTTCATTTGCAGAATACGATTTCTCAGCAGTGACAAAGTTTCACAGCAAAAAAGATTGAAAACAGAAACTTCTCAAACCACTGCACCAACCATAATCTATGTCTATCAACCCTCCATTTTCTAAGGGTCCCAATTGTAGTGGCAGCAGGCAGGGTAGCCATTACCTATAGAAGCCTACATTAAATTTAAATCGCTAATGCTTGCCTGCAAAGTAGTCTCCGGTGCTGCACCTGCCTACTTGGATGCCCTTATACAGGCATATGTTACCTCACGTCCGTTGCGCTCCTCCAATGAACGACGCCTGGCTCTGCCACCCATTCGCTCAGGTCAATCCAGACTTTTCTCCTCTTTCTCTTTACATACAGCAAAACAGTCGACTGGTTCAACTGGATTAATTGCTGCAAAAAAATATATGCCTTTGGCTTAAGTTGGCATTTTTCCACTAAGATCCTATTTTCCCATGTTTTTGGGTTCATGGGAACAAAATTTTTTGAAAATGGTCCAGTACTCAGTGAGGGGGCGGCAGCTAGCAGAAACAAAACCAGGGTACATCAGCACAGTATGTCTACTAAAGTGCTTGTTTTTGCCGTTGACAGGCACAGATTATTATTCTAAGTGTCTGACAACTTTATGGAAAGGTAGTCTTCATTACTTACTTTGGGTTATTAATGTCACAATGAGTTAACATATTTAAGAATGAGGCACAAACAAAGTATCAAATGTTTTATTGAATGTGTATGTTGTGTTAACAATATTTGTGTGTGCAGGTCCTGTACAATGCTCTTTGTGATAGCGATAATATGTAGGTAAAGGTACTTGATGTGATGTGACTATGCAGTGGGATGAATGAAATATGTGTGTGTATGTGCAAGTCACTCACCTATGTCTCCTCTCCAGGGTGTTTGGAGTACCCACATTATTTGAAGGTTCTGGGTCATACCATGAGCTGATTGGTGTAGGGGGGGAGTGCACCTAAATCAGTTCATGGGAGTTTTTTAATAGATTCTTGGATAATGGTTAGAACTGGTAGAATGTACAGTTTAATTGAGATTATAGTAGAGTGCAAATGTATTTTAGGGTTTTGTCTATTGGTTGTTATGTGGATATGGAATGGGAGGGGCAGAATCCCCTAGGGTTTAGGCTGGTAGCAGCAGCAGGGTATTTAAGGCTGCCAGTTGCGCCACACACAGCTGCTGCTGCAAGGACCACTGTGCTCCTGGTCCACAGTCTGTGTCCATGTTCATGTCTGTATGTGTATTTAAATGTCAGTGAATAAACACCTGGTTGGTTGAACACAACCGCTGCCTCAAGCCTCCTGCCTTGCAAATCCAGCTGCTACATGGCCATCCTAACATACAGAGACAGACATTTATATTAAAGAGTAAGATCCTTTTAATTTACCCAGAAACAGATATATATATATATATATCACTCTGTTAAAAGCAACCAGACTCCAGTGGCAAGAACATGGGAGATGCTGGATTACCACAGACTTGACCGCTTAGCTGGTTTGTATTGTTATGTGACTGTTTTAAAGTGTTGAATACACCAAACTACCGATTGAGGCAACAAACCAGAAAGGTAAAATTATGTTTTTTACCATTGTCTGGTGCCATTGTCTGGTAACGATCCTAGCGATATAGAGAATATACAAAATAAAATGTATGTAGGGATCTGTAGGATCCTTTCCATAATGTTGTCAGACACTTAAAACAACAGTCTGAGCCTGTCAGTGGCAAAGAGCACTTAAGTGGATGTACTCGTCCCAATGGATTATGTTGTAGTCTGGTTTCACAGCCGGTTGCAGCTCCCTCACTCATAAACATTAGAAAATAGGGTCCAGGTTGAAAAATATCTAAAATGAAGTGTAAAAACTTTCTTTGGCAAACAGCTAATTGTGTTTTAGCCTGTTGTAGACAGAACTAATCACTTACTTTAGTACGTGATATGTGTCTTGCTGAAAAACATTTAAAAAGAGAAAATGAGCTGGCATTCATTTTCTACAGCAGGAGCACAAAATAAACAGTATTCTTCCATAAAATCCTCATAAAACAATCAATAAATCAACAGAGAAAGTTCAGTCAGTTTATAGTCACAGTTATTTTTTGTAATGACTGTAATGAGGCTAAAATCACAGCCAGCACTTCATCAGCCTGCTGGGTGAATCTGCAGTTTGGTGGTGATGGAACAGTCAGTCAAATGATTCATAGCTAGCTGTGGTGGGACGCGTCACATAACCATACAGTTTAACAATAGTCCCTGTTTGTCCCACGGGAAAGGGAGGGACGGCCAAGTGTCAAGCTGCTTTGGGAGAAGGAAAAGCTTATGTTAAAAGAGGAGCTGTCAAAACATTGGATTACAGAAAGTGTTGAAACCAGCTGATTATAAATGGAGGTCTTTACCAACTGCACTTTAAGAGAAGCTTTAAGATTTTCAACATTAATCTGCTGCTGGAGGAAGAGAGAGCTGCATGATATTCACTGATGAATTTGAAGGTCATGTTTATTTTTGTTTTATATTTGTGGAGTTATTGCTGAGCCCAGTAGATGTTGGGAGGGAAGGTTTTGATAAATCACTACTTTTTGTAATCCCTGACTTCATTTTACTAGATGACTCCCCACAAATAAACAGATTCAAAAGAACTCTTCAACATTTTGTGAAAAAAAAAAGATTATTTGTCTTTCTTTCTGAGTGTGAGAGTTATAAGTACAGAGCTGGAGTCAGGATGTGGTTAGCAGAGCTTAACATAAAAAACTAGAAGAAGGGGGGGACAGCTAGCCTGGGTCTGTTCAAAGTTTACTAGTACTCGTATGAGATCTGTGCAGAGTTGGTGAATAAAAATCTGTACCAGGAGAGAAAAACCTGGATTGATTCATCGTTAATAGACACTTCAGAGCCCTTGAGTTCAACCACCAGAGAACAATCTTGAGCATCAGCTGAAAGACAAACAAACACAAACTTACTTACATGGAAGATACCCAGTACAGTCTCAGTCTGATCCACTGCAGCATTTTGGAGGGTCAGCTTTGCCCAGTGGAATTATACGCGGCATGTCTACTTTCAAAAATACTGAATGCAGGTTTTATCACTTGCTGCTGATCTTCACCTCGCTCCACCGTATCTTGTAACATATAATGTAAGTTTGGTTAGCCAAAGAAGCTCCACTAGGCTAATGTTCACCCACAATTCAAAGACTGAACAACCTAAATTTACAACTTTATTGCCCAATAAAGTTGTAAAGTTCTGTGGCCAGAAAATCAGCGATCACAGTTAGCTGGTTATAATTTTGTGTAGACTGAAAACTCATGATTATTTTCTGGCACTGCATCAATGCAAAATCAGCAATTTCCACAACTTTAATGTCGATGTGTCCTGACATGTCCAGATAGTGCTTATGCAGCCTATGTGATCATACATTTTGGCTACACATGACTGAATTTCTGTCATGAAGACCGGCACAAGACGGGACAGAGCTTCACTTTCCTCACTCAGATTTATCCTGCTGCTCCGCAGAATAAAGCAGAGAGGTAAGTGTGTTGTACAGGTGGAGTTAATACTGTTTAAATTGTACTGACTTGACTCAAACTTTCTCCTAAAATAATAGTAAATAAGTCATTAAATGACTATTTATTGGTGGCTCACCTTCTCATGAACCTGTTCATTAAACATGTTTTGGATGTGAATATGAGTTGCCAAGCACATAAAACAGAGTGAGTCAGAATATTTTATAATGAATGAAAACATGACAGTTTGTCCAATAAAAACACAATTAAGAAACTTTTAGTGGTTTTCAGCTCCTCAGAGGACGGACGCTCTGACCACCAAACACTCCACCCCGAGTTAAAACTGTCAGGTCCAGTCACAAGGAATATTCATTCACTCCTGGCCTTGTTGTTTATTGAAATAATGACAAATGATTACATGTAGACCTCCAGTCCTCCCTCAAACCCTTTTAACCTTCGGTTTTTAGATGTCAGACATTCAGATGGAAATTAACGTGAATTTATAACCTTTCTAATGCTGTTTTTTGATCCTTGCTTTACCATTGTGTGGTAATAGTTGTCTGTGTTTTCTAACAAGTTCCTGAAGGGACATTTTGAAGCCTAGAGTTTGTTCACTGTTCACCATCTTTGAATATCTTTATTTGCAAAAGCAGTGGAGATTAGGTGAATATGAATTGAGATATGCAAACACCAAAATCCTCTGTGGATAATGAAGTTCTGAACCAGATTTCACACCCTTCAAAGCTCTTCATGTGTAAATTTGACTTTGGCAGAGCTGAAGCTGACTCATCTGAATAGTTCTGACAATGTGACTGTTGGTGCTATTATCGGATTATGACCCTTGACAGCCGAGGAAGTAAAAAGCCTCAGCATCCGTCCTCTCAGTTTCATGCCAGAATCTCTTTTTTTCTTCATCTTCTAAACACAAACCTGAGAACCTAAGAACAGAGGAAATCATGTTAATGACAAATAGATAAAAAAATATGACTTTAAAGACAACTTTGTTCCCTTCAATTGTTTTTACATGACCACATTTAAAGAGTTTGCTTTCTAAAACACGGTATCCTATATCCACGTTATAAAATAAACTCTCGAATAAGTCTTAAATACAGTATACAGAAAACAAACACCTGTAATTTTACAAACCGCAGACATCAGTTAGCTCCTGTACTTAAGTTAACTAATAACCATAATCAGCTTTAGTTCAGTGTCAGCAATCACGCTGGATGTTAAGCTCATCTGTAGTGAAGCTGGCAGAGGCTCAACACGAGTCTTATGTCTTCACTCAAACCGACAGCAACAGTCAGTCAGTGGAAAATTTCATGAGATCAAACCACCGCGAGTAACAGGACAGAACCTTTAAAATTACCCCAACACTGTTTTTGCATATTATAGTCCATTAAAGGAAAAGTCTAGTGTTATTGCTTTGTTAAAAGTTACCATGAAAAGAACAGTAATGTTAATACATTACTCAAACAGCTTTTTTAAAAAATGGGCACAGGGTTTCATGTACCTACACAGATCTCCGTCTCTCTGTGCCCAGCATACTATTTTGGAGGAGCATCCTTCAATCAGAGTGCCCTCGGTCTGTCCACTATTATATATGGTATATATACAATATACAATATATACTGTATATGTATTTTTAAAAATTCACTGCGTTGCTCTTTTCTTTAAAATTGTAGGCTTAAATAAAAAGGCAGTGCGGTGTGTCTCGTGTTGTGCAACCTGCAAAAAGCACTGGTGGTTGGGACCTTGCACTGCATCTTTGAGTGGCTGTTTATCAGCTGTTCATCATCTCACTGCAGCTTCTCCATCAGCTTCATCTGCTGCTGCTGATTATAGGCTGGGAAAGAAAAAGCAACAAAACATTTACGACCTTCATATACAAACAATTAACGAGGTCTAAACGCTGGCGACCGATGATCAGGATGGATAATATGTCTCAGATGGAAAAAAAAAAACATCTTAACCAGCGCCACTTCCGTCTTTCCGTAAGAAAAGAGGGTTAGACTGAACCCTCAGGAAAACCCATAATTTCCCCCTTAAAAATGTATAGAAGACGGAAAACTGTTACTGTTGTATGGGTGAAAGTTTGTGTCTTGTCTGAAGTTGAGGGAAAAAAACTGAGGATCTCATTTTCTTATGTACAATTTGAGATTTTAGAGTGAACGCTGGATGTTCCTGTATCAGTTTTGTCTTTTGTAGATTAGTTATGTTATTTTCTCTCTAAAAATAGATCAAATTTGGATGAAAAACAATTTTACAACATTTTTGGATGAGATTTTAATAAAAAGAAAGCATTTATATATGTTTACTGTTAAGTGTTGGCAGTAATCTATTGTTTTATTCTTGTTTTGTCCCCATTTTCATTTGAACCAAAAGCATCTTCAAAGCTATGCTCGCAACAAGAGCACCAGAACTGTGGTAAGCATTGCTAAGAACCAGTTTTGAAAGAAAGGGAACTGTCTGAGGCACAGTGGTGGGGCACAGCATTGTTGAAATATTTCACTACAAACCACAAATACAAACCTCATGGTGACGCGACGGGAAAAGTCAGAGTATCACCATCAGTAGAATTTACTTTCTATAAATTAGGATTTCACAAAATTTCATGTCAATAGTTGCTGAGATATGTCAGTCTGATGGTAGACTGACTGACCATTTTCATGTCTATCTGGCCAGTAACACTTCTCAAGGATCAGTGTTGGTCAAAGTGAAATGGCCTCCTCATGGGGTCACAAAAAACATCAAGATTCAACCTGTGGAAACATCCACAGTTTTTGTCAAAATCAAGGAAGGACATCACTAACCTTTAGATGTTGAAACAAATGTGACAACTTAACAAAAGGCTAAATCACTCTTAGTCATTTTACAGCATAGTAACATTTATAGTGTTGAAGCAGTCCGTCAGAGTGAGGAGAAGTCGTCTCCTCCAGTAAAAACACCAACATGGCTGCTGTCCAAGCAGCCTGGCGTCAGGCTGTTGATTCTAAATCCAGTCAACCTCTCAGAACCTGATCCTACAATAACTAAGTGAAGCTCCTCGAAAGCCATAAAATGCAGAATTATGTTGGTGGGTGAAGATGGCATCAGAAACAATAATATGGCTGCTGAAGACAGCTGGCAGCCCTGCAATAAAACACACTGTGGTTGAATTTCACTGGCTTGTTTGAAAGGAACCGCACTGTAGTGACTGTACGAGACCGACTCCTGCAGATCACTCTCATTTCTGTTTAACGTGCAGACTGACACTTCAGCTCCTGGAGGTCAAAGGTCAGAGCCACAGCTAACTGTGATGAATGGAATTATGTCCATTTCCTTCTGTGTGATGGACTGATACAAATATCAGAGAGAGCAGAGAAAAGAGGTGCAGTGTTGTTTCAACAGGAAATGATAATTCTGCTATGTTGTAAACTTACGTAACCCGTCAGATGAGATAACACTTCTTTTACTCTATGTGGGAGGTCAACTGGGAGGAAGTGCTATGGCCTCTTCCTGCATGAAACCCTCACAGGAAAAGTCACCATGCTTACATTACTTACTTACGTTGCTTTGACATTACATTCAAAAACTGATCTGTCACCATTAATTAAAACCTGGTTTGCTTGATTTTGACAAAATAGTCACAGAAACTGAAAAGCTAAATGTACATTTGACACATTTTTCTTTGCATTTCTACTCTATCTGGAAAAATAAAGATGAAAGAAATTAGACCATTTATTTTCATTTATTCTTTGACAGCACCCATTGGTGCAAACATTTGTTCCAATGTTTCAAACATTCCATATCACAAATTTGCTTTTTTTTTTGTCCACTCGTTACTAGGGATCCATACTATCTCCTTACAGCAATAATCGTTCAAGATATTAACTTTATTACTTCCATTCCAACTTGGACGAAAGTTTGTTGGTCTGAGTTTGCCAGTAGGTTTTTTGACTTTGACTTTCCTACCTTCTTCAGACAAAGGAGGGTAAAGTCAGATGCTTGTTCCATTTCAAACAAAGGAATTCCTTACAGCATTTTTAATCCACAACAAAACAGAACTACCGTTGAATGCCAGTGTCTGAGAATCTGTATAAATGCGAGTTCAATGCATCAATGCAAACCAACAAAATGAAACTTTCTAGTAAGATTTTTCTTTGTTTCCTTCTTTCCTGTGTCTAACTCAATTTTTTGACTAATATGTTAACTATGATCAAAAAACTCTTGGCTGCTATCCTCGCTCAGGCTTCCAAGTCTAAACCCCGACCTCCATGCAGGCCTCATGTCCTTTTAATTAGCGATCAGTATCCTGTGGGTGCCAAGTAGCCTAACCAGTGTGGGGTGACAATGCATACTATATGAAACTGAATAAAACACTTTACCTCCTGAACCACAGCTGTCCCTATCTCACAAAAACAAATTGTAACACATCCAAGAAGCATTCAAAACAGACTGAAATCCTCTGAAGGTGAAGAAGTATTCTATGCACATGCTGAAAATGCATATATGTACTTGTCTCTCCAAGACACTGTCTGATATTCTGTAATTTGGAGTTCGAAGTTAAAAGAAATCAATGGCTGCCTGGAGGGAAAACTTAAGGAGTGATTTTGAAAATGATTTTAAAATATATACATCATGTTAAAACATACAAAATGATGTTCTTTATGTTTGTTCAGGAGGAGATGGAAGTGAGAGGGAACCAATAGTTCAGTCAATATAATGGAAGGTTTCCGTTCTTTCATCAATACATTTAATTTCTGTCGACCATCATCCTGCAGGCGCCATGCATGTTTAGCAGATGGAAATCTGCACATTTTTCCTTGAAACCTGCCACATTATACAGTATGTATTGAACACAGACCAACCCTGAACCATCACATCCTCCCCGGGCAACTCGATGCCTCATTACAGCTGAAGCCATTAAAGCGGCGGGAGGATCCGCGCAGTCTGAGTCCAGACATTTTCATAACACAATCCATATGTTCGTGAGGAGGCTCTGACCGCTGCAGTCGGAGATGCTGAGGTTTCCGTGCAGGGTAAGTGAGTGAGTGAGTTTGGGGGTGAGGACATGGTTTGGGGTGAGGAGGTGAGAGGGTTGTATGGGTTCATGGTGGGCCTTTCATCCATGGAGGTGGTGGAAATGAATCTGCAGTCAGGATCACAACGCCAGGCCAGAGGAATCCAAATACACCCTCCCCCACACACACACACCACCACCACCACCAACCACCCCTCCACCCACTGTGGGAATGTGGTTTCCTCCACAGACACACACACAGTGGGGTAGAGGTATTATGAAATCAGTCTGTAGGTTTGTTTTCTTGCAAGTTTGCATTTATTTGAACATTTGTACGAGAACAGTGTGTGTGTCTGTGTGTACCGTTCAGTATGTCCATTAGTGTCTATGTGTGCTTTATTAATCGACTTGTTCTTAAGAGTGAGTACACCTTTAGAAAGTGCAAAAAGTTTGTAAAGATATTTTGCGAGTGTGAAGACATTATAGATATTAATGCAGTGCATTAACATGCATCAAGCTGCTGCAGAAAAGTTTGATGAATCTCAGAAGTGTTTATGCTCACTTGAGACATTTTTTGAAAAAAACTTGCTCTTAATGTGAGATGGAAACTCCGAGTGTCCTGATGTAACGAACATTTAAGTGACATTACTAATCAGCTGTAACCACTCTAACAGCCTCCTCGTGGCTCTATGCTTAATCTATGATCACTCCACACAGATCTGATGTAACGGTCCTCACATTAATACATGAAACACACAAATGTCAGATTTACATCCTGTTTCCTGCATTGTTTTTCACAGGCACTCGTTAAACTGTGTCATTATATGTCTTGTTGGGCCCTCTTCTCTTTTCTGTCTTGAGAATTGGTCCCATCGGCTGCTTATCTTCACTAACCAACTTCTAATATTTTCATAATGGTACCAGATTAAGCATTAATTCACATCTTCGTTTTCCAAAGTACTCAAAATTCTGTTAAATTTGTAACACATTTGCATGAGACACGGTCACTGTTGACTACAACACCTTAACAAGCAAATTGTCATGACCGAACTATGGACCAGAACCCAAATGCACAACTCTCAGACGAAAATTTCAAAATAAAGTTTTTTATTAACAAAACAAAATCACTCTTGACAGAGGAAAAAAACTCTTTACTAATTTACTAATTTACGAAACTAAAACTCACTCAACTAAAGCTAGACTAAGAAAGAACAAACAAACAAACAGAAAATCACTCTTACGAGGCTATGCTAGAACTAATAACAACAAACAGAAAATGACTCTTGAAGAAACAAAGTAACAAAACAACAAGACCTGGCAATGGCATGGTTAAAGTGCTGGTTCTCTGACACACAGGACAAGACAAACTGACAAAGGACAAAGGGAGACACGGACTATATATACACACAAGGTAAGGGCACAGGTGGAAACAATCAGGGCGGAGACAGGTAATCCCAAGAGCGGGAAAACAGACAAAAGGGAGAAAGTGAAACAGGTGACAATAGACACAGACAGGAAGTGGAACCAAAATAAAACAGGAAATCACAAGACAACATAGATACAAGACAAAACTGAATGAATTAACTTTCCTGGACATGACACAAATCACACACATTCCAAAGCAACAAATACAGGTGAACTTAGCTAAGTGAAGTTAATTTAAGAAAATCATTAATGGGCTTTTGTTTTGGTCAACAATGGAATTATTAATTAATCTGAAGGTCTAAGTGTTGTAAAAAGTGTTTGTCCAATTATCAACACCGTCAAACTCCAACTCCAACTCCATGTATTTGTGTATCAAACCGAATGTATTTCATTGACATGGTCATTAGTTGAATTTAATGGCTGAGGAACATTTGGACTTCCTGAACTCTTTGGCTCCTGTTTCCTCTCTAAGTTAAACAGACGTTAAGTTTCCCTGAATGGAATATGTGAATTTCCCTGAACAAAAAAACACAGCTCTGTTTAAAGTATATATATATGATAACATGTTATTGTTATCAGGAAACACAATCAAACAGATGATTTCTGCTCGCCCTCAACAATACTGCTCTCTCATGTCCCTCCTACGCAGAAATGCAGAGCATCTAATTACCACCCACAGTCCATAACAACTGATGAGGAATCCCATTCACTGCCGAAATATCGCGTGCTGCAGCTTTGACCTTCGGCCCAGCGATGAAACAAACACTGTGTGTGTGCTTTTGTTTTAAAAAAGAGAGAATTGCAAGTTGAGCCGAGGGAGCAAATTAGAGAAAATTGCACCTGATGAGTTCAGAGAGAAGATCTGAGGGAGTCACTGATCACTGATTATCCAGGAGAGAGGAAAAAACATCTGAGGTTGGCTTACAGCAGCTGGTGATTTGAAGTAAACACACACACACACACACACACAGTAGTTCTGATGTCATGATATGCTATTTAGGTAAATCCTCTTGTTCTCAGAACCACATGAGAACCACATTTCTGTTTATCCAGAACAAAACGTCTCTCTGAAATCCAGACTATAAACTGACTTGTAGAAACTTACTAGCGTAGCAACATTAAGGCTACAAACAACCCAAAATGCAACACTCTCTGTAGGAGCCAGCGAGTATCTGACAATAACCCAGCTGACAGGAGCTCAGGATTGTGAAATCAGCAAGTGCTTGGAAATCATAAAGGAACAGGCGAGAGTAAGCTTACATACACAAGCTCACATGAAGACATTATCATGAATGGTCATCAGATTCCTCTATCCTGAAAGTCACCACGTGACCAGCGCATGAAGATGAGCCTAATGGCCGCAGAAATGCATCTTTCCGTGACGTCATCTCACACCGTGCTGTCTCATCCTTATCTGACTGCCTGCCGCAGACTGGCAGCCTGTTTTTGAACCTAAACTGCCTTATTAGACGACCAGTCTCTCTAAACCTTAACAGAAATCAAACAACTGGAGTTCATTAGGCCATCACATGAAAGAAAGACTGCTAAAAACCCAAGACAAAGTTCTTATGTTTAGATCCTCAAAACCAGAAGCATTGAAAAATGTTCTCATGGATAAACATAGTTGATCTAAGATGTTAATATTTTGATTTTAAGTAACAACAGAACGTTTTACAGAGTCAGGTTTCTCTCATAATAATAAACACAATCAACTACAATTTAAAAATACAAACTATCTTGTAATTCTTGCTACAGATGTAGGCGCCATTTACTTGAATGTTATATCCACTCAGTATGAAAACATGCAGTTGAGAAAGGAAAAATCCATGTGTATATTTAACAGAGGGACTCGCAGGGATTGAGTTCAGTGCGACTTTTGTCTTCTGGTTGTAAATATGTGTGGTTAACCACTGGAATCTCTGCTCGGGCTGGGTTGAAGTGCTGGATCCACATTGTAATGTCATTTAATCAGCACAGTGACACTCTGCTGCACCGAGGAGTGAGAACATAAATTAAGAAATATGTGAAGATACTAGTTAGAACAGCTGCATATATATTTTGACACAAAAATGATGTGTATTGTCATATGACAGTTTTAGATTTCCCGTTCTCTCAGGGCTTTTGGAGTTTATGTGGTTTCATTTATTAAAGTGGGTTTGGAAGGAGCACAGTGGCATGTATTGTTTGAGATTTTACCATTCAAATGTTCAGTAAAATTAGAGCGTAAGCATGGATTCAAAAGGACACTTAGTGGTGCAAACTGCACAACAAATGCAGTATGTATTGTCCATTTTAGCATGACTCCCTGTAAACCTAAACCTCTCGGCTCCAGTCTAGAAATGTAATGTTTTGTAAAAATGTTTGTTGACCATAAAAGCTATTTATCAGATACACTGAATGTGTCACACTTCATATTTCAAACACATGCTGGCTGTGTGTGAAGGACCACTTTACATGGTTGAAATAGTCTGGTGTTCATTAAACAACTCCCCTGTGGACTTTTTCTTGTGAAGAAGGTTATATATACATTTAATGTTACTGCTTATGATGTTGTAAACATGCTGAATCTATTTCCTTCCTTATAACACATTCAGAAAATTGACTTTTTTGGTCTAAATCCTGCATTGCTTACCGCCATGTTCACTAGCTTCTTGTTTGTTGGAGAATTAATAAGCTTCTTCTCACATTACTGTCACCTGTAGACCAAGGGAACGGAATGTGAAACCACTGACAGGAACATGTAACGCGTCATGCTTGTACATCCACACCCAAAAACATTACACAGTGTATCTTTAAAGGTCCAGTGTGTCAGATTTAGGGGCCTCGATTTAAAGAATATGGCAGAATATAATATTCTATTCTAACTATATTTTCACTGTGTATAATCACCTCAGATTCCCGAACCACCACCGTCCAACTGGTAGGAGACCCTGGGGCAGAGACAGAACCCCACTGCAAGGACTACATAGCCCATCTGTCCTGGAAACGCCTCGCGATCCCCCAGGAGGAACTTGAATGTGTTGCCAGGGAGAGGGACGTCTGGAACGCCCTGCTAAACCTGCTGCCAAGCAGGTTAATCTGAGCATGTGCGTGTTCTTTACATGAGGTATGTGGTGTCGGACTGTTCTGTAATGTCAATACACCCAATATATGATTAAAATAGAGTAGTGTGTCTTTCTTCTTTAGTCAGTTTTTGTTTCAGCTCCAGATATTTAAAAGTACTTGATTCCCACTGGATGAATGAATACAAATTCATTCTTCAAATATACTGAATTTGACAGTTTGTTCATCTCCACTTATCACTTATAATCCACTTGAGAGCTCGTTCTGGAGCTTTCGTACATGTCACATGTTCAAACTTTCAAACTGTGGTCATTTTTTTGACTTGAACAATAAGTTTTCCTGACCTCGAAACATAAATGTAGAGACATTAAACAAACTTAAAACTTCACCGTTTAAAGTTGATTTGAATCCCCTTTGCCTGCTCCATCAGCATTAAGAAGAGTTTTTTAAATGCAGGGTATGTAAAAGCAGATAATCACTCTCTCACACACACGTATGTCCATGGACATTTGTTGTTGACAACTGTGTGTTTACGTCTGTCTGATGCTGATTGAAGTAGATGAGTTGAGACTTTTCTTCCAGACAGGATCAGACCTCAGAGGAGCTCAACAAAGTCTCAAGGGATTTAAAACCTCTCTCTCTGTCTCTCTCTCTCTATGTCTCTCACCCTCTCCCTCCCTCCCTCTCTGCTCTCTAATCGCTGTGTTGTGGTCGCGAGGCTTTCTCCTCCCTCTCTTCTCCTCTCTGGGCTGTATATAAGTGTGGATGGCTGCCGTGTGTTTCAGACTGGCAGAGGGTATGAATGTAAACCTTTCGGACGTACGGTGCAGAGGGCCACTATGATGCCTGGGGTGACCCCAAAGAAGAGACCCCCCGCTTCTTCCATACTGCTAATAACTGGTCTGTGTGCAGCATCTACAGGTGAGCTGATAAACTCAAGTACCAAGTTTTCACTATGCTAAACTTATTTTTTCTAATTGTTATCAGGCCAAAAAGATCAAGTTTGACTTTTGAGCTTTTGTTTTGCTGCCTATTTTTAAACTGGAGGAGGCGGAAACCCTGGGTGTTACAGCACGGATTGTTTTTGAGTGATGGAGGAAAGGGGAGGAGGGGGGAACGTCTTGTCATGCGAGGAATGTTGGCTGACCCTGTACAATACCCTCGCAGTAGAGAAAGTTTCTCAAATTTAGAAATCAGACGCACAGCAGCACATTTTTTTAAGTCTCTGAGTGGTGTTTTTACCCAGCATGCTTTAATCTTGCACTCAAAAGCTGCACGTCAGTTGTACTGGAGACATTAAAGGTCCCATTTAGGTGGAGTTTCAGTCATTTAGCAGATGCTCTGACTCACACGACTTGCAGTAAACATTCAGAAAAGCCGACAACACGGGAGGTCACAGTTTTTGAGGAACGTCAGTGAGAGCAGCTAGATTGAAGTTCATCACAGCCGCCTATAAAAAACGTCTTTTCTGTTTATGGGAGTGTGTTGTTTTTACGTCTGTCCACAGAGAGACAGAGGGTTAATGTGTCTGGGGTTAAAGATCAAACGCTGAAGCTGGTGCATTGTGCATTATTGAGCTCTGCAGTTATCTGAAGGATGCTCTGCTCATTCTTACTGAGGGTTTGTGGTGACTGATACAACCAGAAGAACTTCCAATAATCAGATGTTGTTATAATGATATATTATAATGATATGGTAGAAATACATCTGAGAGACATCTCAATAGTGGTGTAATTTGGTAAACAAGGATTTAAAAAAAAAAATGAAATCCTGCAATATCATTATTAAGTAAGTAATTGTCCACAGCTGTTAACAAATATGTTCATTGCGCAGATTTAGTCTCTTAAATAGCATACTGGTTCACACCGGATCAATACATCAGCATGGTTAATATCAGCGCCAATTTGATGTCAAATATCAACTAGTGGTGGAAGAAGTACTCAGATCCTTTGCTTAAAGGATCAGTATGTATGCCTCCTTCAGTTTTAAAATGTTGGACCCTGAGGAACATGACCTGTGGCATCTGTAGATATAAAAGGCTTATTCTAGGTAACAAAAACTTAATGATTCTGATTTTCAGGTGATTATATACTCATGAAAACATAGTTATGAATATTATATTCCATGTCTGTCATTCTTTAAATAGAGTCTTTTAAATATCTTAAATATTCTGTTAGTCCTGCATTCAGAATTGTATAAAAAAAAAAAGTACTCCAACCTGAGTAGGTCTGCATGGCCTTTCACCTACACTAAATTAATCATTTGTTGTATATGTGTTTATGTAAGGAAACAAATATTGAACAATATATCATTGCTGAATTGTTTAACTTTCTTTTTTGGTATTAGCGGTATCCTGAGATTTACTCATCTTAGATGAAAACTTTCAAAGAAAAATTCTCCAGCTTCTCTAAAAACTTTTCATTTTCTACCTTCCTCCTTGATAGATGCACTGATGTCAATGTCACTGTGTCACATGACTCTACCAACCAGCAGGAAAAATAAACAAAAGCAGTCAAGAGGCCTGTCATGTAGCTCTGCCTCCCTTTCATTACATTCATCTTGATCAGTTCATTCTTCTGTCTTCCTCTGAGGTCATCCGTCTGTTTTCTGCATCTGACAAATCCACCCCAAACCCAAAGTCACAAATCGCCTTTGTCCTGGCAGAGTGATTTCTGGAGCCTCGGTGCTTACCAGGCGCCGTGATTAGCTTTGGCTCTGCTGAGTGGAAAGATTTCAGGCTTGGTGGTTCTTGTCCTCCAGCTTTTGTTTTCAGGGTCTTGCGTGAAGAACATGAATCATAACCACATCCAGTCACCAAGAAGATTTATTAAAATGGTTCTAATTGCTCTGGTTAACATGGAACTACCAGCTTTGTGCGATCATGGACAAATTAGAGTCCAGTTTGGAGGATTTTAAAACAACATTATGTCAGATTTGGAATTTGTTACGATATGGTGCCACCAGTTTCAAGAAGAAGCAAGAAGTCCAGCTCTGCGTCTGTTTTTCAGCCTTTCAGTTCACAAAGCTTTTTACCAACGACTAAAGGTTCAGTTCAGTTCAGTTCAGATTTACTCTTGTCCAGCAGCATTATCTTTCTATCACTCTCACCTTTTCTCGTAGCTTCTTCCATCAACATCCTCTTTAGTCTTTTCACCTTCATTAAGTCCATACAAGCTGCTGAGCCCGGTGACACTGCCTGCTTGTCCAGCTCTGGCCTGAAAACTTCTCCTCCTGGTGAGGCAAAGCTCATGTGCTACAATTAGCCACACTGCTCAGGACCAGGTACTCTGAGCATCCTCTGAGTATGGCTAACTGAGTGGAGCTAACTAGTGAACAGCGGCTTTTCACAGCAGTTACTTTACTGTCCACCAGGAGGAGAGCTGAGAGGGAGAAGCCAGGGACATCAGTATTAGTTGGATAAACTCTTTAATTTACGCTCATTAGGCTGAAGACATGGCTTTTTCTGGAGAGTTACACAGTGCTCAGATACGCTGTTTACACTACATTAAGATGACTTGCTGCAGTCCAACACCATGACTGACAGCAGTTATCTGACTTAGATTTTTACATAAGCTATTTTTACATTACAATAAAATCAGTTCATCCAGCACTTTGAATAAGAGCAAGATAGTATAGAAATCCCCTGCTGGTCAAACCATAATAAAATCTGATGTGAATATTCACGGTGTCCAGAATACAGATCCTATTGGTGACCCTCTGACCTTTCAAAAGCTGTCATATGACCATCCAGGCTAAGAATATGATAAAATTACTGCTTTCCTGGATCCCTGTTTTCACGGGACTAGCATTACCAGGAGATAAGTAAAGGCTGTAGCTTACTCAACTTTACTTTCACTTTGTTCACTCTATCCCTCAGATATGATGTCATGGTTTTGCGTAACATAACCTACCACAAAATAACTGTTGAGCATGTTCAGAGACGGAAAAATGTTTCTTAATGCAGGCTGCCATGCATGTGATCCATGTCATCATCTTTTGAGATTCTGCTCTTGGGACAGATTAGAGCTCTTTCTGTAAATGGGGCTCCATGCTGTATAGTGAGATGAGCTTCCTGAATTTGCACCCAAATTGCTGTCAAAACCTTCTTTTATAATGCAAATACACCGTTGTGCACTATGAGAGTCAACTGATGTAAATCTGTTTTTTTAAAGAGTTCTATTTTGTATGTGTAACAGGCTTTGCGCTTGATTTATTGTGTCACGCAGTGCTACAACAATTTGTTTGCTAAATTATCTTCATGTTTTGGGACTGTTGATCAGACAAAACAATACATTTGAAGATGTCACCTTGAACTCCTGGAACTAAATGAATTGAATATTAATCTATAGATTATTCAATAACAGAAAGAGTTGGTTATTAGTTGTGGCCCCAGGTTTTTTGTCCTAAATGTGCAATGTGAGTGTTAGTGGTAGTGTTCATACAGCAGATTTCAACACTACTGAGCATTTGCCAAATCATACCTTCATTTTCAGGTTGGGTTACCATCTCCCAGGACCTTTCCAGTTCATTTCTATAGAGATCAAGTTGCAGGAATTGAACAACATGCAGGTGTCTATTTATGATTCATAGACATTCTTCAATTACTAGATAGCAGAATGAAATGTTCAATGCTTGCTTGGTGTTTAAAGCAGTCAGAGTCAGACTCAGAGTGAGTAGTAATGTGACTTGGTGACTTCAGGTTGGTCTTGGAACATATTTACGTGACAGATGGCATACGTGAGGGAATCTGTTAATCTGGCTCCTGCCCCTCAGCCCTCCATCAGGGGTTCGGCTTGATTCCCAAACATCAAACCGAGGATATGCTTCTCCCTCTCCTGTCATCTCTGAATGTGCTCAGTGTTCTCGTCTTTCCATCTCTCTCTCTTAAAAATACCTCCATCAAACTGTCAGCTTCATTTACTGCTCAGTTCAAAATGTTTTCTTTCTGCATGACATTGATTCGTGTTCCTGGAGTAACTGGTGTGAAAGGAGCTCCTGGGGTTCCTGAAGTTGTTGAGATTGTACAGTAGCAAACTGAGCACTAAACCAAAGATAAAAGTTGGCTTTCCTTCAGTCCTTGCGTGAAAACAAAGATAAGAGATCATGAACTGATTTGTTATCAGCTGTGCAGAGTAGCACAACTGCGAAGCCATGTGCCCACATTTCTGCCTTGCAGCTTCCTCTTCACCCTAGCCCTTTGTCTTCTGGTTCAAAGACACTGCTGAGAGGCTGAAGAAACTTCAGACACTGGCAACTGTGGCTCAAATTTACCCCAATTTTCCAACAGAGACACTGAAAATTAGGAAGTCTCTTTCTTGTTTTGGTTGAATGAGTGGAGCCACTCCGCAAGAACCACAGACATCAACAAACTCTTATCTTAATCGATGCCAGACCAGCCCGCGGCTCCAAGCTCCTCCGGATAAATAATTCACTTTGACACAGCCAAAGTTTAAACATGAACTGCAATATATTTAATCTGAGGCAGCTACCACCGTCTTTTATAGTGATAAGAACCATTGACTGGTGCACATGAAGGCTCCCAGGTGGACCCAGACTGTTTTGGAGATATGACAATCAAATGAGGTGAGGCTTTTCAGACCATCTATAGACTTATTTTGAATCCCCACCAGAAAGGCTGTCCTCACCTGAAACTCACTCCACACTTTGATGACCTAGAAACTTGTTGTGGTTTGAGCTCAAACGAATACTGGTTTTGGTCAAATGAATCAAACAATTGGTAGACATCACTTTGTGGCAGCCCCACTTGTGGTTACGGAGGTTTTTTTAGGAATGACTGCTGTCGAAAGATTTATTTCAATTTGTCACTGACAGCTGCATTTTTCTGACATCCTTCTTATACACTGCCATTTTAATCAAGCTTTCAGCTATCTATGCAGGCCTCCTAATGACACAACAACTCTGGACATTAAAACTTTGAATGCCTCTGTATTAATGAAAGCTGTAGCATATGTTCTGTGAACAGACATCCACGAGATATTAAACTGAAAAATGCAGCTGAAATGCAGCTGTGTAGATGGCCACATTGGTCATATGAGTTGTTTCGGATGGCACTGACAAGCAAGATCAGAAAAAAAGGCATATACCAACAATAAAGTGTAAAACAACACATTGCCGATATGAAGTCAGTTGGAAACATCCCTTGCAGAAACATGCAGTCACTCTTTTCAAGATCTTTCCAATGCTTGTTTGACAATAATTGAATGAACCAAAAATATAAAGATAATAATCCATGTTTACTAACTTAGCTTTGCATATTGAGAGGTACGTATCCGTGAACACTGATCCATGATGGTATCCGCAGAGGATAGAGATCTGTCATTCCTTGAGGTTAACCAACCAGGATCAGCTTTGAGCAACGCTCAGAGACTCCAAGCTTCAACAGAAATCCTACAAAGAAAAAAAAAAACACATCAAAAACATTCCTATCATCAAATCCAGTCTGGATAGAAGTGGTTTCTGCTCGAACTAGAGCCATTATCCAGCCATACATCCATCCATTTACTGTAGTGCTTTAGTACAGTTGGCTTTGAAAAATGATCTGTTTTCACGAAGTGCAGCAGTCAAATTATTTCCAAACCTAAAGTGAAAAACTGGCAGGAACACAAAAAAGGGAAAGACTTTGATTCCAAACCGACATAACCGAGATAGGAAAAAAAAAGAACAAAATTAAAATGCTTCATAGGACTTCTGAAGAATATTACTACTGAATATCTTGTTTAAATGATATTGAGACATGAAGCAATACCTTTTTAAAAAATAGATCAAAGGTTCATCAGCATTGTTGTACATATCATAAACAACGAATCACTAAAGAATCAGTGTTTTGTTACCTTAAATAGGCGAGCAGGTCCTCTTCCGTGGAGTCTGTTATGTTTCTACAGTAACCCAGAATGGACAAACTAACAGGTCTAAATAGGGCCTTTGATGTTTTTCATTGTTTTATGGCCATCATAGTTTCTTCTTCATGCTTATATGGAATAGACAACTTCACTGGTAGATGATCTGGGTAGGGAACGTGTTTCACCTTCAAGGTGTGAATTTGATCAGGTTGTTCCTGAAAAAAGAGCACTGCTCTCAGTGAAACCCACCTGCATAAATAAAGTTGAAAAATAAATGATACAAAATCTTTAAGTTGTGATGACGTTGTTATTAGACTAAGCAAAACAACCTTGTTACCTTTTAAAAATGGTTAATGTCCAATGACATGCTAATGCTTTAGCACAGACAATACTAAGAGAGAGTGGCCTCTAATGCTTCAGCATACATTGCTTACTTACTAGTTCTTAGATGACAGAAGGCTATCATTAATGTTTTAGCACACATTAGCGATTCTGCAATTCGTTAGCATGATCACTATTTCTGAAGTGACAATGGGCTCCATGCGAGTGCTTTATCACATGCTATGTTTGTTAGTATGAGGGTGTCTGTTTACTTGGTTTGTTAAAGTTAACCCTTTGATTGAATGTTATTCAGTTATTTTTGCATATTACAATAAACTTAGCTTAAAAGTTAAGATTGATAAGTAAGAAACCTTCAAGAAAGTCAACCAGTGAGGTCAAAACCGATACTAGATATTAGCACATGGCTCCTAGACTGAATTCCGACATATGATTGGTCTAATTGGTGTTTGCTCTCTGAATGGATGTTTGGCTCAATTGGTTTTATATGGGACGTAGAGACACAGCAAGCGCTGAGACATTTGGCAGTGAGGTCTGTCATTATGGTCTGAGGCTTCAGCTCTGGTTGGAGGGGGACTAGATGTGGACAGGAAAGCAACAGGAGTCTGTCCTGTTGAAATTCTTGTTCTAATCCCTGGGTGTCACTTGACTTCCTCTTCATGACCTCTGTCCTTCGAGTGCTATGGAAATGAGCCAAGAACTATTTACGTCTCTGAGGACAACAACAGTCAAGAGATATAAATGAAGTGCCCCAAAGCTCTGATTGGTTGACCATGAAATGAGCACAACGCAATTTTTTTTATTCAGAGGTCTGGAACCAGGCTGCTAAACGTAAAGTGTCCTGAGGATGGCACAAGTGGAAATGTCACAGGGTCATTAAAATCTAAAGGGCTCGTCAACTGGGGAGCAAGATCAGTATCTGA
>CM071610.1:20778174-20795968 GCA_036365135.1 Miichthys miiuy | reverse complement strand
TTTCTGCAATTTTAAGGTAAATCTCATTAGTTATATGTGGTTTTACATTCAACAGAGAAAGGGGGAGAGACAGACATACACAGAGAGAGGGACAGAGAGAGAGACAGAGAGAATAGTATTATTATTATTATTATTTATGCTTATTCACTTATTTTAAGAGAATCTGCATCAAAGGTATTTCCCATTTTTGGGATCACTAAAATATTTGATTCATAATTTTAATATCTTTTTTTGAGTTGTCCCGCTGAAATAATTGCTATTGGCTGTCTCAACGTGTTGCTTTAAGTATGAGTGGTCAATATGGCTGTCATCCAGGAAACTGGCCAATGACCACTGAGTGCGCCTTCATTTTTTTTTTTTATATTATATTTTTTTGGGGCCTTTTATGCCTTTAATGGATAGTACAGCTGAAGAGAGACAGGAAGCAGGGGGCAGAGAGAGTGGGAATGACACGCAGTAAATGACCGTCCAATGCAGGATTCGAACCGGGGCCAGCTGCAGCGAGGACTGTAGCCTCTACACATGGGGCGCCTGCACAACCCACTACGATACCGACCACCTCCAAATTTATTCTATCACCTAACAGATACAACCCTAGCAATTAGAAGGGGTTCCATAAAACAATTGATTTAATATTGTAGATCAAAATTTCTTTCCTTTTTCGAATTAAAAAAAAAATCAATCACAACAATCATTGTTGCAATCAAGGTATTATAAAGTCTTCAACCCATGTACATTATGTACAGTTGAGGGTCACCACCATGGAGAGGTTACTAGCATATACGATGCATGGTGGCGTGGAATCCATCTTCGTAGAATAATCCCATGAACAGTCAATATCCATCAGTTGCATATCATCATAACATAATTGTAACATTTCAATTTAATCATAATGCCATATTACTGTGAAAACTGTCATTGGGGTAGATTTTAAACATATTATTTATTGCAATCTCTAAATTATCAAAGGTCACACATTTTTTATTCAGAACAATCATATACACAAGAAAAGCTAGAGACATCACAGTAAAGCTAAACTAAACTTGAACACAGAGGTAGCAGAAGGTTGGTATTTTTGTCTGAAAATAGAAAAGTATATGTTTCTTCAACTTTATTTTGCACAAACATTTCACAATCAGCTCTGGTGAATGGAATCAAGTTGGTCATTGGAGAGTGTATAGGAGAAGGCATATTTTGGCAATTTTAACAGTTACTGTGATTACGATCACTCGCATAATCAATCATTAGACTCAGGGCTGAATTAGTTTTTTCTTTTCACTACAGGTTAAGAAACACTACCTGTAACTCTATTAGGCACATTTGGTTTAGCTTTGGCTACATTGAGTGAATTTATGGAAGAAAATTGACCAACATATACAAAACTATCATCCTTATCAGTTTCACCATAGTACAGACCTTACTGCTCTGCACCTCCCCTGGAACATCTTGGCAATTAACACCCCACAGTTTATAATCAGGATAACTTTTCAGTTGCTGTTTAGTGAAACACCACAGCTCCAGAGGTTCAGTTAAAAGTACAGCAGCTGTGAATGTTACCTCCATTTCCTGGGTGCACTCAGCACCGTCTTAATCAGAGCTTGATCATGCGTTGTACACGACCATTTGAGAGAAAGTCAAGGGGTGAGCAATATAACAGTCATCACATCTGTCAATTGGACACTCAAACATAACAGGTTTAACAGTTTGGTTAGTTTGGTTAATAGGCAGTTTGGTTAGAGTGCAGGAAATACAAGTCCTTATTGTCACCAACACCTGGTTTCACCTGGGAGACATTTTTTTTTTAGACATTTGATTAATACAAAATTTCCTTAATTAAAAGGATGCATTGGTTCCTCAGATTGTTTCGTGAGCCGTTCAGACACCTGTAATGATAAAATTCAAAATGTCAGTTAATCTTTTTACATATTCAGTCATAAACTCCTCCATACTACATGGCACAAAATACATGGATTAAAGTTCTCAGTTGTTACGACGGATTTCCGTCCTTCAGAGTTCACTGAGGCCACTTGTGAGATTCAATTCAATTCAATTTTATTTATATAGCGCCATATTATAGCAAAAGTTATCTCATGACACTTTTCATGCAGAACAGGTCTAGACTGTACTCTTTATAATATTATTTACACAGACCCAACAGTTCCACCATGAACAAGCACTTGGCGACGGTGCCGAGGAAAACCTTCCTTTTAATAGGCAGTAACCTTGGGCAGACCCATCGTGATCAATGCAGATCCGAAGAGAAAAAGTGTTGGCTGCTAGTTAATTTTTTATTGACAGATTATCACACTCTACAGTCAAATAGTACTATTTACAATGTGCGTCCGCATGACCAAAACATGGAGCATCTGTACTAAAGTTTAGCTAGCATGGACTCGTAGTGCTGCGACATTATCAACTAAGTTTAAGTTTTTACTGCGTCACCAAGCTGTGTTTTCATTTTGAGCCTTGGTTTGTACAGTTTAACATGTGAGAACTCATCTGACATAGAGTCTCTCCTTTCGTGTGTTGCATGTGTGAAATAACAACTATAGTCTGAAATAGCCTGTATCTGTGTAAACTGCTTCATTTAGAGTCTCTCCCTCCCCTCTAGTGCAGTGAGTTACTATAGTTACGGGAACACCAGAAACTTTGTAATGATAATCAATACTTTTTTTGTTTGTTAGTTTGTTTTTGACTGTACAAAATCATGAATGTAGCGTGATTGTACCTCAATGCTGAAATCTTATAAAATAAGTGTACGTGACAAATCTAGAGCCTCAGAGCTTCATTTTGATTATTCACTCTCTACTAACTCTGTTAGCTTTTATTGTTATTTAGCCCTGGTGCTGTTTGTATTAAGTATTTTTCTGTTAAATGATAAGAGGCTCACTTAAAACAATATCAGTAATAATAAATATTGATAATGATAATGATAAGAAGGAGCAGAAAAATAACATACTCAAAGGTTCTGTAGATGGTTATTTGAAAGAGTAAAACTTGAAACAAACTTAAGAAGTAAAAGTATCAGTTTGATTTCATAGATTAAGAATTATATTGAAAAGACAAAAACTAGCAATAGAACAGCTGTTTAAAGGATCCTCCCGTAAAACAGTGTTGGTCAAATATTTAAACTTGATAGATTCATTAGAAAACATGATCATGAGTGGAGCTGAAATCTTATCTTATTATTATTTTTATGTTTAGCAGGTGTCAAGTAACATAACCTGTAACATGTTTCACAAATTGCAATTGGGGAATATGAAAAATTTCAGTCTGTAATGAGAACCATGTTTCTGTACCAGAATGCCAGTGGTGAAGCCATCTCTCTCATGCACATGTAGATGGAAGAACTGATGATAGTCAGGCAAACCCAATGCTGGAGCCATGTTGAGAGCATGTTTCAGATCTTGAAGCTTTGTGCATTTCCTCAGTCCATTGTACCACCGATGGTATGATGCTGATTTCAGTGTGGCGGCTAGCAAAACAGAGTCCATAGTTGCATATTCAAAAATCCAGTGTCTGCAGTAATTAGCCATCCCCAGAAAAGAGAGCATCCGTTTCTTGGTTGTGGGGGGAGGCATGTTAACTAGCAGTTTCACCCTCTCCGGTGACAAAAGGCGTGACCCAAATATGTCACCTCAGGTCGACAGAATTGCAACTTAGCCAGCGACGCTCTGTGACCACGCTCGGCCAGTCTCTGTAGCAGCAAGATAGAGTCTGTGTGGCTAGCTTCTTTTGATGGAGAAGCTATTAGGAGGTCATCTGCGTACTACAAGAGAGTGGAGCCCTCTGGCAGGTGGAGCCCATGAAGGTCTCTTTTTTACCACCGCTGCATACACCGTGGGACTCTCGACACAACCCTGTGGCAACCGTCACCAAGTGTTCTGTTTACATTTAAATATGTATGCAAACAGATACTGGCTATCTGGATGCAATGGTATCAGAAAAATGCAGAACTTCAATCAATGACTGTGTAGTGTGTGGAGTTAGATGGTAAAGAAGCTAAAATCGAATTGCTGTCAGGCAGAATTTTGAGCTGCAGGCACCACAATATTATTAATTGCTTGCAGGTTTTGCATGAACCGCCATTCATCAGGGCGATTTGCTTCGGAAATTGGTAAAAATGGTGTTACATGGGCTGGTGGTTTGAACCAGCACATCTTGATCCAATAGAGATTGAATGACACTTTCAATTCCTGCAATATCTTTGTGAGGCAAATTGTATTGTTTAATCATTGGTAGCTTAGCATTAGGCTTGAGTGTGACTTTATGTGACAGAGCCATATTTACAAAACGCACATGAAATTCATGTTTAGCTCACAAAATGGATGGAACCTCAGACAGCTCAGATCCATACTGTGTGGAAAGAGGCGGCAAATGTAGACGGTGATAACTGAATGTGTTCACTTAAGTGTGCTACTCTTTAGTGTTGAGAAACTGGTACAGCTTCTCTCAAGGCCTGGCAGTGAGCCACAATGTCCAAGGTGTTACAGCTCACAGCTACGAGTAATGGCCACAGTGATGTGTGGATATGAATCTTTAGCATTAAACAATCCCTGCTGTATGTTGAATAGCTGCACTGGTATGGCACATCTCTGGTGAACCAACAAACATTGTTGACACTTCAACCCCTCTTGTGTAACTAAAAACTCAGCAGTCAAATGTGTATACTGCTCAGAAGGGTTAAATGCTGCAGTTCAATGAAAATGTAGGAGAGGCCTCTTTGTTGCACATGCTGGGGAGGTTTTAGTTTTAGTTTAATTTTCTGAATGTTTGAAAGTGAAACTGGAAAGCAAATTGAAACCTGGACATATCCAACAGTACGAACAGTCTGTCGTGGTTAAACTGAAAAGCTTTTTTTTATTTGTATCTGAAAAGAATATATCACAGACAGAGATACATCATCAGAGCCTTCAATAGTTTATTTATTTATAAATAAATAAGTTTTCTGTGATCATGGTTCTTCTATGGGAATGCTGGAAACGCCTTCAGTGGTAATAAAATTGGATGTAGGTGTGCACACATGCTCTGTAGTTTTAACAGTAGAGATAGTTGCTCCACTATCTACCAAAATTTGTTTAGGTTACTTCCATTAAACTAAACATACATTACTGGATCTTCAGTGGCATTATTTGAAAGTTAATTTGTTGTAGCTTGAATATGAAATGGCTGCTCTGGTCCCACCCCTCCATGTCTTCCCTATGCTTGGTCATAATATGTGGGCTGCATGACAGCAGCTAGTGGAGGTGGAGCTGGAAGAGCAGGAAGAGACGTAGCTATTTGTTCCTGGCTTTGGTTATTGGGTCTGTTCCGACAATGACCGTTCCTATTGACAATTACCACGTTTTGGTCTGTCTTTGTTTCGGTTATTGTGTTGACCACCTTCCTGTGGCTCATACTGCATCATCTGTTTTGGGCTGGAGGCAGGTTTATTGAGAGCAAAAACCCTGTTTCTGTGCAAAGCCATTACTTTGTTCATAGTTGCCTTCCAGTCTTGGGTGTGTCAGTCAATGACTGACAGTTTATAAGCAGCTGCCACATTTAGTTTTAGATTCTGCAAAAAATTTCCACAGCGAAAATTCATGTTCATCTCGCACACAGTGAACTACTTTTGGGAAGTCAGTAAGTTTTCATGTGCATTCGGTTATTGCATTTTGCTTTACCTTTTAACCTGCATAATGCCCTCAGGTGTTTCAAGCTGTGATCTCTGCAGCAGCAGTGGAAAGCACAGAGGCACTCCAAAGTTGTCCTTGTTATTTTTTTCTGCATTCACTTTGACAAGAATAACTGCAACAAAGACATGTTTGTGAGCAAGTGTTCATGAACCTGTGACGGATTGCCCCTCTGTCTGCTTATTGGCTGTGTGACTTCCTGGGTGGAGGTTGGGACAGGTCGTCAGGCCAATTTGCCTCACCTGTGGGTGTATGGGGAACTGGAGATTTAAGGGCTGTCTAACAATTTGTTCACTCTCTTGCTGCCTCCAGACTGAGACTTGATTTCAGGCTTCCACCTGCCATGGGGAACTATTATTTTTGCTTATTATTTCCTCCAGCATTCAACACTTCACACAACATACTCCACTCATCCATACACTGCACACATGACTGACCCTTAACATTACAATACATACATACTTTTGGTTTATTTTTATTTAAGTTTACCTTAATAAGTTAAAATTATTTACTAATAAATTAATTTTGATTCATTATTTTATGTGTGGACTCCCTTTTTGCCACTAACGGGCCTGGTTTGTGACAAACTCTAGTTCAGCTATAGGCACAGATTGCCTTCATTGCAGCAGTACCCACCATATTCTAATTAATCTTGTCAGAATTCTGCATTGATTTCCCTAGTACAATAGCATTTGTGCACTAGTGCTGTGTGTGTGTTGCAGCACTACACAGCTGATACACATCATAACAACACGGCATGATTGCTGGTGTTTACTTTAAAGTCGCTGATTGGGTACCTCCTGCTTATTCTAACAGAGCTGGTCCTCATTAAACACAGTGTTCTCTCTGAGTAAGTGCCAGCAGCCTAACCCACAATTAGCCAGCAATCCACTAACACTGACTGCATGAGGAATGGATTATTCCACAGTGTATTTAAAAACAGGTGCACATTCAAATGGGCTTCACATGGACACATCTACTGTCAGATACAGACAGACAACTGGACCCACAGAGCAGACAGGTGTGGAGAGGCGGTTTATTAACAGTCCGGGGTCGGTACACGAAAAGGCAATCAGCTCAGGCAGAGGTACAAAACACGAGACAGAAGGGAAGTCCAAAAAACAGGTGAGGGTCAAAACCATGAAACAGTGATCAGGCAAAGGTACAAAACGCTAGGCAAAGACGGGTCAAGGAACAAACTGGGTCAAAACACGAGGGAACTAAATACAGAGGAAAAATGCCGGAAAGCTACTCACAAACAGATGCAGACAATCTAACAGAGACACACTGGGAGAGGCAGGCATATATACACACATGAGGGGGAGGAGCTAATGAGGCACAGGTGAAAACAATAGACAATCACACAGGGAGTGAAGACACCTAGAATGAACACAGACAGGAAGTGAGGGAAACCAAACAATAAAACAGGAAGTCAAAAAACAAACTAAACTATAGTCCTGACATCTACCATTTATGTTTGAGCACTGAAGTAATGGGGAGATATTTTAGTTCCTTTTTCTTGAATTCCATACATGTGCTGTACTGTGGGGTTGCAGATAACGATTATTCATTTATCAATCCCCAATTTTTATATGAATAATTTTGACTAAAAATAAATGAAATAAATGCCCATTTCAAGTTACCAGAGCCCAAAGGCTTTCATTTGATAATTTTGCTAGTCAAACTCCAAACTGATTTATTTTACAAGTTGGACAAAAAAGGAGACAGTTCTGAACTGTAGGGTGTATCTCTTCCTCCCATTAATACGTTAATAAAGCATTCTAAAGCACTATGATATAACAATAGACAGGATACTGTTTTAGTGGTAAGTTGCAAAAGGTCAAAAGAACATGAGAGTAATACAACCCCTGAAAAACTCACCCTGTTAAGAAGAACACTCTGGTGCGTCATGTTCAAATGCATCATTTCATCTGAATTTTATAGGGAATAGCAATAACAACTGAAAGCCACCTGTGATGGGCATAGACCTTAAAATGGTGTGTGTTGTGTTGGCCTGCTTTTTTCATCTTTCAGGTCTTTTTGATGATTTGGCACTTCCCACCTTATTGAGTGGTTGTTATCACCTGCCTACAGCATTCATAAGCTGGGTAATTTCAAGATGGCTTCCTCTTGCTCCCTCCTGGAAGGCTGGTGCATTCAAGGCACCCATTTTGGTTTGGTTTGGTTTTTTAATGTGTTTAGTTTAGTTTTGGTTCATGCCACACACATTAGCACGTACAGTTTCATACCACCCAAAACACTTTTACGCTGATTTAGCCCAATAAAGTTTGCATTTATCAAGTTGTATTCAATAAAGTCAAATGTTTGTTATGTTTTTGAATGAGCCAGGCATAGCACAACAAAAAACAACTACTATTACCCAAATGTACTGCAAAGCAGTCTCCTAAACATTTGCATACAGTGGAAACCCCATGAAGAACTGAATTGAATTAAAACTGTCACCATGGTGAATAGAATGTATGTCTTGAGACAACCTTGACTTTTGACTGTGTGTCAAGCCACGTATGTTTGTGAGCAAAGGTCAAGGAAGATCGAAGGTCAGTGTAGCTGTTGGGGACGCAACCCTCTTCTACAAAGACCATAAAGCAGTAGACCTCTGCTGTTGTCACAAGAACAACTGCTGTGATGGATGCTTCCACACCAAGAACTGAACGGAAGTTTAAGGCAGAGCAGAGCTGTGCTACTGACCTGCCTGTGAGACCAAACTGTCCTGGGATCTGCATGCTTGTGTTTGAAGTTAGAGGTGTCTGCTCAGCATCAGTAGAACCGTCAGCATCCAAACAGCTGTGAAAAGCATCAGAATACACTACTCACAAAAAGTTAGGGATATTCAACTTTCAGGTAAAATTTATGGAAAATGTAAAAAGTTTATGCTACAGTGATATTATATCATGAAAGTGTATGTTTGTATGTATGAGACATTGAAGCAAAACAATGCAGGCGTCAGCACTCCTTCTCCAAAACGCTGTGTAAGAATATGATGATCAGGTGGGTCATAATGGCAGTTCAACAAGTTTTGACTTGACCCGGGTTTTTTTTTTAACCATTCCCAGATTGGATTACAAATGTAGGGATAAGGGTGTTACCATTCAGTCTATAAAATGCACAGGAAGTCCTTCTTTGTACAGGGAGTGAGTGTATCTTAGGACCCACCCCCACCTCTTCCTCTTATGGCGGCATCCAGGCTCTTCATATTGAGTTCCTTGGTCCTGTGCAGCTGTCTTTCTTTTGTTCAAGTGGATTGTTTTTCAGGGGCTGTGGTATTTATGTGACTCTCTCCTCCCAGGTCCTGATGGACTTTGCAGGTTGGGGAATCAGGGGGAAGAAGGGAGGGGAAGGAGAGGAAAGGAACGCAGAGTATAGTGGTCACTGATGTTGCAACTGGGAATCTTATCAAGTTTCTCAATGGAAGGTTTAATGGACATGTCTGCCTTTCTTTTGTGTTTCCTTTGCTCTGTTTTGCTGGTTTAAAGTTCTGCTCATGACACAAGTTATTACTTTAACGCCTGTGCTCTGTTAATCTATAGGTGGTTATATCTGTCACTGTTTCTCATTTCACCAAAGTATCCATGTCAGAGGAAGTTCACATTATCCTGCTGTTTATATATCATGTACAGTGTTTCCCAAAATTGGTGCAATCACCTGCAGCTAAGACTGGTTTTCCAGATTCATAGCTTTGGTGGCCTTCACATGCTCTGATACTTCTAATGCTTTGTTGTGTCTTTTAGCATTTAGTTCCCTTTCCTTTTCCCTCCTTAAGTAGAAGGTTGGGGAAATAATCATATCCCAAACTGACAGAATAATTCATACTGTGTATAAGCATTTATGCTCCATAGCTTTATCAGACAGAATCATTTTAAATGTAGTGAGTATTTTTTAACAGACAATTTCACTAACATTCAGGCATTGAGATTCAGCCATCTGCGATCTCCACTCGAATTCAAAATACATTTCTAGGTGTTTTTACTGACTGGTCCCCCAGCAGGACACTGAGGTTTATGCTGTAGTACTGGGACTGTCTGACCCTTACATGACCCTCTTTGTTCAAATCTTTAGTTATACTTTGTTTATATTGAGTTATGTTCTTCACTGTATCCTGTTACTATTCTGGAACAATGCAGTTTGTCCTCAGCGATCAGTTTAATCTTACTTCTTGAGATGGATTGTGTTTGTCTGTATAGGAGGTGAAGGCATAGGTAGTGGACAGTGGATATGGTTTATATTATCTCTGATGGAGGAAGTGGATTTCTGGGTTGGATCCCAGGATGCATAAAGCTATCAAAATGAAAAACCCAAGGTGATGAGTAAAGGCCACCATAATGCTGGCTCTGGGATATTCGGGATAGACGTAGAACAAAAGGTCTGTCGGACAGGTTTGAAAGTTATGCAATGGTTTAAGATGAGCAAATGATTTAAAAGCTTGTGAATTAAAAAAATAAAGTAAAAATAAAATGACGACATGTAGAGCATCAGAAAGGTTTTATTAACATGAATTATTTTTATTTTGTCCTGACAGCAGTGGGAGGATGACAATGTCTGACAGACTATTTATTCACAGACCTACTTCCAACAGGATGACATTAAACATTCTGGTGACCTTATGACCTCAGTTTTATTTATTTATTTATTTTTAATCCTCTTTAACAAAATATTTTTTGACATAGACAGACAGCGACAAGATCCTGTAACTAAAATCAAGTGCATGGAAAAAACAAGTGACTGAGATGTTTGATATAAACATGATCACTCTCTATCTTGCGTCACCAATATTGTTTATCTGTGAGTTCACTGTGAGGCATAAAGATTCTTGTGCCTTATTTACTTCACTTTGAACCTCTTTTCTATCTCTATTGGCTCAGGGATCATTACAACCATATGCTCTCTTACCCAGTGCTTTAAAACACTCTTTGTTGTTTCTTGTTTCAAATTGTACCTATTATCCATCTTCACAGCCAGGCACTTATAGAATTCTGCTTCTTTTGTCATGCTCTCGGGAAAGGTCAAAGATGACATGGAGAAGAGTGTATAGGTAAAGCATAGACATGTGGATAGAAGAAAGGGATAAATGGTGAATAAGGATTATGCCCCACCCCTACCTCTGCAAGCTTCCTGTTCCTGCATTAGTGGACACACACACACACACACACACACACACACACACACACACACACACACACACACACACACACATACACACTTAGAGCTTTTGGCTTTTAATTTTTCTCTGATAGCTGCCAGATGATGAAGTCAGACAGGGGCCCCTACTGACTGTGTTGGTCTGACTGACTGACTGATAGACTGATAGTCCCACTAGCTAAGCCACATTGCTGTATTTGAAGGGGACAGGAAGTAGGTTGGTCTGCCAGAACAGCATGGGGTGGGGGTACAAAGGTTCTCCAAAGGATAATTTCCTGATTTCCTGGCAAGAAAACTGCACTTCCTTTGTCATGGGAGCCACAGTATCCCTGGCCTATCATTTTGAGCCCTGTGTCTGATGATAGTGCTGAAAGTTAGAGAAAAGGCAGAAGCTGAGGTTCAATGAGAGGTTAGTTAGTGTGAGTGAATGGTCAAACAAGCTGTACAGCTTGGAACAACTTGCTAACTAAGCTACTGCATGCATCTGAAACATTTTTAAGGTCATCATTAACATCTTCATTACATCAGATCCCATGTATTATACTTAATGGTTGCCATTTCTTCAGCAATAGCCATTCAGTGTATTGCTCTCTGTAACAGCCTCTCTATAGAGTAGGTGTCAAAGACTCTGACTTTTCTGTGTGGAATCAAAGTACAGTGCCCACACACCAGGGATTCAAAGGAAACACTGGTGATACCTAATGGTGCTTTCAGACACAATGCATTTTGCAATGCTCTCCCTGTGTTCAGCCAAGTTGTGCTGTGCACAGCCTGGCACAGTTAAAATCTGCCATTGGAAATAATGGGCTTCAGAATGTAGTGGTGCCACTGTCATATTGTGACACTCAGGCAAAGACAAAGCTGTCACATATATGCATTTTATGTAATGTGGAATAATACAAGTAATTTTGCCAAAAACATATAGTGTCTTGTGCAAAAACTTTATACTTAATCTTCGTAATAATGGCATATTCAAGAGAGTGACCATTGTAGATATTTCCTCCTGAACATCAGTGTCACATTTGTCATTGTGGGCATATTAGCTTACTGACATAAGCATTTAGCTTAAAGCACTCCTCAGTGTATACCCATAGCAGGCATTCAGACTGAAATGACCCCTTATCAGAACAGATGCTGTGTTGGTGAGACTTTTATTGTTGTATTTCTATTCATCTAACACTCCTTCAGTGTGCAGTCTTTACCCTGTTGAGTTCAACAAGGCCGGTTCTACACAGTAGTAATGTGGCTTTTAATAACAGTTATTATGTTAAGTCCTCTGTCAAGTAAAAATAGTTTAGTCCAGCTCCTTAAATGTGAAGAATTTCAGATTTTCTTGTAAATTAAGTTTCCTTGGGTTTTTAACTTGTTCAGATATCCCCTTGGTCTTTTGGGAATTAGTCATTAATTTGTGATAGTTTGTTAAATCAATGATTGATTGAAATGAAAGTTTGTTGCAGCCCTAATTCTGGGCAAGTTAAAGCTTAGTAAAGCCATACACACAGAGCATGCAGTATAGCACACAACCTTGGCCACCCCTAAATTCATTCTTCACACTGCTCCCATTTGGTTTCACATCACTGCAAGACCAAAAATATAAAAATATAAAATTTAAAAATAAATGGACTGTACTTATATAGCGCCTTTCTAGTCTTCTGACCACTCAAAGCACTTTTACACTACATATGTCATTCACCCATTCACACACATTCATAGACTGATGGCATTAGCTGCCATGCAAGGTGCCAACTGTTCATCAGTTTGAGGAGCTAACCATTCATACACATACCGATGTGTATGAATGGTTTGCCTTGGGAGCAATTTGGAGTTCAGTATCTTGCCCAAGGACACTTCGACATGCAGACTGGTGGGGATCAAACCGCCACTCTTCTGATTAGTGGACGACCCACTCTACCTCCGAGCCACAGCTGCCTATCAATAATCTCTCTGGTTTTGGAAACAATGTATCTTTTATTGTTTACCTTCTGGTGAGCCATCACACTGCAGGAGAGTTTACACCTAATGGAACTGAGCCATCGTTACTGTTTTTAAAGCCACCTGTATTTTTTCCAGCTTTGACAGGTCAAAGTGTCTGCTGTCCCTCTATAGTGTGTACCCTGACAAGTGCACACTGTAGAGGGACAGCAGACTGTAGACAGCTGTCTTTGTACTCTCTTGAGGTCTCATCTAAAAAGCATAACATTATGCATATCAGACTTTCACCGTGACTGATGGCTGGACTGCAGCCCCCCATGTCAATGATGATCATTTGAACTGTGACCATGACCAGGAAGCAATTTGTTAGGGTTAAGAAGCCCTGAAGAAAATTGGAAGCCCCCAGGTCAACAGCACACATATTTCCACTTGGTTCTATGTGAGAGGTGAAGACCTGCGGCTCCTTTATGTAACAAGGTCTTCCTCTGTCCCCCTTTAACTACAGAGAGACAGAATAAAGACACTGCCTTTAACGACACAAATGAATTGAACACTATTTATGAACAGATAGGTGAGGTTACAATCTCTTGAACCATGAATAGGCAAAGTTAAATGATCCAGTGTTCCTGCCAATAAAACTCATCACTGATACATTCATCATGTTGGGATTCTGGATTTGTAGTACTGCATAAGTACACACGGAACAAAAGCAAAACCCAGCTGTTTTAAAACACACAAGTGTTTGTGACATGATTTTTACTGCTTCACAATGATGAAATCTCAAAAGATAATTGTGATGATATTTCTTTTATTTTCTTGGCCAACAAATCTCAGAGCAGACCACAAATAATAATAGGAATTACTTTACTAGTTTTGATCTATTTTAATTGGTTTGAGGTTCAGACAGTTGGTTGGACAAAACAAGCATTCTGAAGATGTCATTTGGCAAAGGCAATGTTTATGCATCCTGGGTTTAGAGAGTTTTTCCCCAGAGTGATAATGGGTTTCAGGCAGACCATTCTCCAGCACTGACACAGCACTGTGAAGATCTGAGTTCTGGATATGCAAGACTAGTTCAGACCCTGCCTTGACAAAGACTGTCAGGTGGATATGAGCTGAACAGCCCATTAAGCTCTTCAGTAAACATGTTTTACAACACCTCTCTGAGGAATCACTGTAAATCTAACAGTGATTACAAAGTGCTCAATAGCAGGGATGTGAAATAATATTTGAAGAGTCAGTTCCAGATTGTTTACTGTAGGGATTTGGCCATCCAACACCAGTTTTACAACACCCTTGATACACAACAATGTAATCTGATTTATTCTTTCTTCTATAGGCTCTAGGTATTACATACATTAAAGGCTTTTATAAAGTGTTTAACAAGCACCATGTAGAAATGTCGCAGGAGGAAGCAGTCCTAGAATTTGATAAAAGTTGTATTTGTTAGCTCCAGCAAATTAGTTTTAATCAATTAAATAAAGATAAACCCTGAAACTCACTTATCTTACTGCTATTGTCTTCTGTCTGACGGCTTCAGCTGCAGAACCTCAATTAACGATTGAACTGGCACTGAGGATCTCAACTGACCCCATTTTCCACCGGGCACGAATGTGCCACGGCCTGCGAGCTATGTCTGGTTCAGGAGCGTCCCAGAAGTGGGCCTCTGCTTGGAATACCCGGCTGTTCCATTTTTGAGGATGAGAGCAGCCCATTTCAATCTACACAGAGCAGTATAGCACACGACCCCAGCCACCCCTCAACTCATTCACCACACTGCTCCCATATGGTCACAGATACAAGTCCCTGCCCTATAAGAGTTTTGTCCCTTCTGCCATAGCATCTCTCAACAAAGCACCCTGGAAACCACCATGTGTGGGAGCTATTCAACCCGTTCTCATTCCCAATACGTAAAATACCGACGATTTGTCACGCCCCTAGACGTCTGCTACTGACGTAAAAAGTACCCTTCCGCGTCTGTATAAAACGCTCTGGGTTATCAATTGACTCCAATATAAACCCGTCTGCGGCGGTAAGAGACGCTCAGAGCAGAGCTACAGCCGTCCATTCTCTACAATAATAACCCGATCACGGCGATACATGACACTGCGAGCTACAATCCGATTGGAGAACCGAGGACTCTCTGGCCGGAAGTATTTTTTCACTATTTTAAGGATTTCTTTTAATGATATCATCAACATTTCTCAACACAAACACGCCAAACTGTCACTAATAATTCAACAATGAAATAGCTTCATGTTGTTGCCCTCAGTATGATTTTTTTCTCCTTCGATTCTGAGAAATAAAGTTTTATTCATATGTTTTGGATAGCGGAAAGGCCTACATTATCCATAATCCTCGACCACCTAGGCGTCTGATACTACACAAAGGGTACCCTTCCACGTCTGTATGAAATGCTCTAGGTAAAAAAAAGAAAGAAAGAAACGCTCTGGGATCTCAAATGACTCCAATGTAAACCGTTCGCGGCAGTAAGAGACGTTTAGAGCCGTCCATTAACTCCGATAATAACCTGATTACGGCGATACATGACGCTGCGAGCTACAATCCGATTGGAGAACCGAGGACTCTCTGCCCGGAAGTATTTTTCTCACTATTTTAAGGTTTTCTTTTAATGATATCGTCCACATTTCTTAACACCATCACGTCAAAGTGTCACTGACAATTCAACAATAAGATAGCTTCATGTTATTCCCCTCAGTATGATTTTTTTCTCCTTCGATTCTGAGAAATAAAGTTTTATTCGTATGTTTTGGATAGCGGAAACGCCTACACTACCCATAATCCTCGACAACCGTTACTATGGAGACGACGACGCCCCAGGACGATCTCGCATTGAAATCACACAATGTTTTCCAAACTGATTCAGGATCTGAAAGTGATGAACAGATGTAACGTACAGAATGCTTTGTTAGGTTTATTATTTTATTTTCACGTGTAAAACATTTTTAGATTTATTCACCACTCGCGTTTCGGACGCTCTGAGCTCGAGCCATCAGCTCTACACTTCCCATCAGCTCTACACTTCCCATAATCCTCAACCACCGTTGCTATGGAGATGAAAACAATCCACTTTGCGCTACCTGTTTTTATGTATTTATTTATTTATTCTTAACTAATTTATAAAAAATAAAGTTAACTGGTTTAAAGAGATCAGTGTTTTATTATGTGTGTACAAATTACAATATTTAATTTCAGTTCGTCATAGCTACACGTCAAGAGATCTTAAGCAACGTGATTGGATGGTTTTTAACTGCAATGCACCCTGGGAGTCGTAGTAAATGTATGTTTCACGTCTGGGTCCTGCAGTGATCATTTCTGATTGATACGAGTCAAATCTAAGGTGAGTAAGTCATGGTAAAATCTGCGGATTATTGTAATTTGAAAGAATAATAGACTGATATAAAAGGTGAAATATTTTTAGAGAGCAGTCTGTGTACTTCTGTTATTTTTGTAACGTATTCTCATCTGAAAGACACTTGCTTGGCCAGCTAGCTAACAGTAGTACTAGCCTATATTAGCAACGTAGTTTTAAAGCGCACTTCACCAGAGATGGATGGCCCGGCCTGTAAGGCTGAAGGTTGATGGCAATAGGCAGTTAAATCTCCTCTCTAAACAATGAACTGTTTAAATGTTCTCACAGGACTAATAATATTCAGATTTACCAAGCAGTAACTTTCCTTAAGTCTAAATTCATATTTTAATGAGGCAGTACTTGTTAACTACTATTTGATACATGCTGTCATTTTAAGCAAAACAAGACATTTCATATAAATACGAAACCTAAGTGCTATTGTGTGTTGTAATTGCCATTGCATAATAAGTAATACAGTACTCATTATAGAACAGACCTATGCTCTTGACTAATTATTTAGGGGGCTAGATTTTAGCCAGGCCTGTTTGTGTGAGAATGCCAGAGGTACCCCTGCCACAAGCAGCCATGTCTGTACACCCAGACAGGCTTACACTGAGTGGCAAACACGCCTGTTAGTTTACAGTACTCACTACCATCCTGTGATTCATAGCTGTCTTTATTTTTTATTTTTCTTTACATATTATATTTTGAATTACAGAAGTGGCAATGGGAATTTTATGCGCACACACCTTCTTGCCAGGCTCCCAACAATTTAAACAGGAAGACCTGCAGTGGATGCCTGTCCAGCCTGGAATCTAAGCAGGACTTAAAAAACAGCAACCTAATTCTTCTTAATTCTGCCCAGCTGTCGGTAAGTTTTCTGAGTTCTGATTTAACAAGGGCCTCCAATACAATTATATATTTATCACAGTTGTCAATGTTTCCTTGTAAATCATTAAGTCAAAACTAACAAGACAGGTCTTTGCATATAAACTTGCATAAATAAATGAGGTGCTCAACATCAGAATAGATCAGAAAATCATCACAGTAGAATCCATCAAACTAGACATAATAATAATAACACACATGAGGCCATTTTAACCTTGTATATGGTCAAAGATGAGAAAAATCTAATGTAACATTACTTGTCAAATCAGTGTTGTACCTCTTGAGTTTGTTCTGGCCTATATGTGCCTACATTGTACCACACTTTCTTCTCCTGTAATTTGTCAAACTAGACTGGATGCATAAAGTTTTCTTTATTGTTCTGCAGGTTTTAAAACTGCATGCCCTGGGCTACCAACCTGTTCTTTTCCTGAGCCATCATGACTGGAAAGGCCAAATCGTCAGGGACATTATACACCATGTGGATCCAGCAGAAGGGGTGGTACCTGAGATAAAGATGAGGAAGTTGTACAAGCACATGCTAAAAAGTAAGATGTATTTTGTTTAACATGAAAATATTGTTATGATATGATACACTTTATTACCCCTTATGCACCGAAGCATGTGCACAGATTTTGCCCTGCCAACCAAAGCTCACCATGCTGAACTTCTAGTGGTAGCTGCCTGACGGGCAGCAGTCGTTTTCAAACCAGGTTTTGCTTTTTGAAAAGCTCCTGCAGGGTTGTCACAGTGGTTACTGTGCAGCAGAGCTGGG
>CM071610.1:20747112-20777674 GCA_036365135.1 Miichthys miiuy | reverse complement strand
AGTTTCAGGTCAGTTTTGATCAGTTTTGATCAGTTCTGGTCGGTTTTTAGTCTGTTTGTTGGTTTTTGGTCAATGTTCCAGTCAGTTTCAGGTGAGTTTCAGATATTCCAAAAGCTCAAGAAAATGGAAGAGATGTGCAAGATAGAGAAACAAAGCACGTGCATGTTTTTTGATCAATTTTCAGGTCAGTTTCAGGTCAGTTTTGATCAGTTCTGGTCGGTTTTAGTCTGTTTGTTGGTTTTTGGTCAATGTTCCGTCAGTTTTGATCAGTTCTGGACAGTTTTTAGTCTGTTTGTTGGTTTTGGTCAATGTTCCGTCAGTTTCAGGTTAGTTTTCATCAGTTTTGATCAGTTTTCAGTCTGTTGGTTGGTTTTCGTCAATTTTCCAGTCAGTTTCAGGTCAGTTTTGATCAGTTTTGGTTCGTTTTAGTGTGTTGGTTGGTTTTTGGTCAATGTTCGGCCAGTTTTGATCAGTTCTGGACAGTTTTAGTCTGTTTGTTGGTTTTGGTCAATGTTCCGCAGTTTCAGGTTAGTTTTCATCAGTTTTGATCAGTTTTCAGTCTGTTGGTTGTTTTTCGTCAATTTTCCAGTCAGTTTCAGGTCAGTTTTGATCAGTTTTGGTTCGTTTTTAGTGTGTTGGTTGGTTTTTGGTCAATGTTCCGTCAGTTTTAATCAGTTCTGGACAGTTTTTAGTCTATTTGTTGGTTTTTGTCAATGTTCCGGTCAGTTTTGATCAGTTCTGGACAGTTTTCAGTCTGTTTGTTGGTTTTGGTCAATGTTCCGGTCAGTTTCAGGTGAGTTTCAGATATTCCAAAAGCTCAAGAAAATGTGGAAGAGATGTGCAAGATAGAGAAACAAAGCACGCCCATGTGTTTTGGTCAATTTTCAGGTCAGTTTCAGGTCAGTTTTGATCAGTTCTGGTTTTTTAGTCTGTTTGTTGGTTTTTGGTCAATGTTCCGGTCAGTTTTGATCAGTTCTGGACAGTTTTTAGTCTGTTTGTTGGTTTTGGTCAATGTTCCGCCAGTTTCAGGTTAGTTTTCATCAGTTTTGATCAGTTTTCAGTCTGTTGGTTGGTTTTTTCGTCAATTTTCCAGTCAGTTTCAGGTCAGTTTTGATCAGTTTTGGTTCGCTTTTAGTGTGTTGGTTGGTTTTTGGTCAATGTTCCGGCCAGTTTTGATCAGTTCTGGACAGTTTTTAGTCTGTTTGTTGGTTTTTGGTCAATGTTCGCCAGTTTTGATCAGTTCTGGACAGTTTTTAGTCTATTTGTTGGTTTTTTGTCAATGTTCGGTCAGTTTTGATCAGTTCTGGACAGTTTTCAATCTGTTTGTTGGTTTTTGGTCAATGTTCCGGTCAGTTTCAGGTGAGTTTCAGATATTCCAAAAGCTCAAGAAAATGTGGAAGAGATGTGCAAGATAGAGAAACAAAGCACGCCCATGTGTTTTGGTCAATTTTCAGGTCAGTTTGGTCAGTTTCAGGTCAGTTTTGATCAGTTTTGGTTCGTTTTAGTGTGTTGGTTGGTTTTGGTCAATGTTCTGGTCAGTTTTGATCAGTTCTGGCAGTTTAGTCTATTTGTTGGTTTTGGTCAATGTTCCGGTCAGTTTTGATCAGTTCTGGACAGTTTTAGTCTGTTTGTTGGTTTTGGTCAATGTTCCGGTCTGTTTCAGGTTAGTTTTCATCAGTTTTGATCAGTTTTCAGTCTGTTGGTTGTTTTTTCACAATTTCCCAGTCAGTTTCAGGTCAGTTTGATCAGTTTGGTCTTAGTGTGTTGTTGGTTTTTGGTCAATGTTCGGTCAGTTTTGATCAGTTCTGTCAGTTTTTAGTCTGTTTGTTGGTTTTGGTCAATGTTCGATCAGTTTTGATCAGTTCTGGACAGTTTTAGTCTCTTTGTTGGTTTTTGGTCAATGTTCCGGTCAGTTTCAGGTGAGTTTCAGATATTCCAAAAGCTGAAGAAAATGTGGAAGAGATGTGCAAGATAGAGAAACAAAGCACGTCCATGTACAGCATTTGGAAAAGGGGGAGGAAGGAAAGCAGAATTTCTGGCTCTCCAGTTTCTGAAGAGAGGTCTCAGAAGACAGCTTCGCTGGCACGGAGGAAGAGGGCGACCTTGCTGAAAAGGAGATCCCAGGAGAGAATGCGGAGATGGACCCAGCTCAATTTCAGGCCTTGCTCAGTAAGTTAACCAGTTTGTTTCTTAATTTCTTACTGAAAATTCTGCACACTTTTGCACAATCGACACAATTGTGACATGTGTTGTGTACAATTTTGTTTTTGTTTTACCGCTTATGCACTCTGTTCTAATTTTTGGGCAGCTGAATCTCATGGTCCAGCACATAACGGGCATCTTTGAGGAAGGGCTGAGGCAAATGACAGCGATAATTGCCACAAGTAATGTGACAGGCCTAGATAGGCACATGAAAATGGAGTTATCGCTGATCATGTCAAAGTCCAAAAGAAGAAGATGCCATGGTGGAGGAACATTTTTGAGAAAGGTAAGGTCCACCCTGTTACAGTGAAGAAGGATGAGGTGAGCCAACCCTGCCAGAAATTGAGAGCCAGGTAAGAAGCCCGGCAATGTTGTGTGGGCAGGAGTTTTTCCCAATTGAATTTCATGCAGGTGCAGGAGCAAGGGATGATTCTAACATGATGAGAGGAGAGGCCCTGAAAGTCACAAGGACATAACAGACCTCCAATCTGACGTCACCCTTGCTCCAAAACAAAAAGAGGGACCCTAGAGACAGGCGTGAAGTTTTACATATACAAAAACGCGAACCAGTAGTACATCCACAATTGAATACAATTGTGACGCTTGTTGTGTACATTTTTGCTTTTGTGTTTTACCGCTTATGCACTCTGTTCTACATGTCCCTGCAATAACCTGTACTGCTCTCGCTTGACAGCATAGCATCTACCCTCTCTGCCTGTGAATTTGCAGTAATCCGAGACTGGGCTTGGGCAGACTGAGACTGCCGAAGCCCTGGTTTCAGACATATTGGCTCGACCTAAACGAAATATCAACGAGCTAATGATGTCCGAGTCACGGTGGGAAGCTGAGGAACAAGACTCAGCCTCACCAGATGTCAATAGTAGCCCATCTCCAACATTTGAGATAGACAAAACAATGGTTTTGGACATATTGGAACAAGCTAAAGGAAATGTTGGCGAAGCTACTGATGTCTGTGTCACAGTGGAGAGATGAGGAACAAGGCCCAGCCTCACCAGATTCTAGTACGACCGAAAGGTGAGCGTAACTGTCAAACAGAAATCTTCAGGAGCGGACATTCCAAAAGCTGAAGAAAACGTGGAAGAGATGCACAAGCTGAGAAAAAGCACGCCCATGTTTTTTGGTCAATTTTCAGGTCAGTTTTGGTCAGTTTCAGGTCAGTTTTGATCAGTTTTGTTCTGTTTTAGTGTGTTGTTGGTTTTTGGTCAATGTTCCGGTCAGTTTTGATCAGTTCTGGTCAGTTTTTAGTCTGTTTGTTGGTTTTTGGTCAATGTTCCAGTCAGTTTCAGGTGAGTTTCAGATATTCCAAAAGCTGAAGAAAATGTGGAAGAGATGTGCAAGATAGAGAAACAAAGCACGCATGTTTTTTGATCAATTTTCAGGTCAGTTTCAGGTCAGTTTTGATCAGTTCTGGTCGGTTTTTAGTCTGTTTGTTGTTTTTGGTCAATGTTCCGGTCAGTTTTGATCAGTTCTGGACAGTTTTTAGTCTGTTTGTTGGTTTTTGGTCAATGTTCGGCCAGTTTTGATCAGTTCTGGTCAGTTTTTAGTCTGTTTGTTGGTTTTTGGTCAATGTTCGGTCAGTTTTGATCAGTTCTGGACAGTTTTAGTCTGTTTGTTGGTTTTTGGTCAATGTTCCGGTCAGTTTCAGGTGAGTTTCAGATATTCCAAAAGCTGAAGTAAATGTGGAAGAGATGTGCAAGATAGAGAAACAAAGCAGGTCCATGCACAGCATTTGGAAAAGGGGGACGAAGGAAAGCAGAATTTCTGGCTCTCCAGTTTCTGAAGAGAGGTTCCCAGAAGACAGCTTCGCTGGCACGGAGGAAGAGGCGACCTTGCTGAAAAGGAGATCCCAGGAGAGAATGCGGAGATGGACCCAGCTCAATTTCAGGCCTTGCTCAGGAGTAAGTTAACCAGTTTGTTTCTTAATTTCTTACTGAAAATTCTGCACACTTTTGCACAATCAGACACAATTGTGACGTGTTGTGTACAATTTTGTTTTTGTCTTTACCGCTTATGCACTCTGTTCTAATTTTTGGGCAGCTGAATCTCATGGTCCAGCACATAACGGGCATCTTTGAGGAAGGGCTGAGGCAAATGACAGCGATAATTGCCACAAGTAATGTGACAGGCCTAGATAGGCTACATGAAAATGGAGTTATCGCTGATCATGTCAAAGTCCAAAGGAAGAAGATGCCATGGTGGAGGAACATTTTGAGAAAGGTAAGGTCCACCCTGTTACAGTGAAGAAGGATGAGGTGAGCCAACCCCTGCCAGAAATTGAGAGCCAGGTAAGAAGCCCGGCAATGTTGTGTGGGCAGGAGTTTTTCCCAATTGAATTTCATGCAGGTGCAGGAGCAAGGGATGATTCTAACATGATGAGAGGAGAGGCCCTTGAAAGTCACAAGGACATAACAGACCTCCAATCTGACGTCACCCTTGCTCCAAAACAAAAAGAGGGACCCTAGAGACAGGCGTGAAGTTTTACATATACAAAAACGCGAACCAGTAGTACATCCACAATTGAATACATTGTGACGCTTGTTGTGTACATTTTTGCTTTTGTGTTTTACCGCTTATGCACTCTGTTCTACATGTCCCTGCAATAACCTGTACTGCTCGTTCTGACAGCATAGCATCTACCCTCTCTGCCTGTGAATTTGCAGTAATCCGAGACTGGGCTTGGGCAGACTGAGACTGCCGAAAGCCCTGGTTTCAGACATATTTGCTCGACCTAAACGAAATATCAACGAGCTAATGATGTCCGAGTCACGGTGGGAAGCTGAGGAACAAGACTCAGCCTCACCAGATGTCAATAGTAGCCCATCTCCAACATTTGAGATAGACAAAACAATGGTTTTGGACATATTGGAACAAGCTAAAGGAAATGTTGGCGAGCTACTGATGTCTGTGTCACAGTGGAGAGATGAGGAACAAGGCCCAGCCTCACCAGATTCTAGTACGACCGAAAGGTGAGCGTAACTGTCAAACAGAAATCTTCAGGAAAGCGGACATTCCAAAAGCTGAAGAAAACGTGGAAGAGATGCACAAGCTGGAGAAAAAGCACGCCCATGTTTTTTGGTCAATTTTCAGGTCAGTTTTGGCAGTTTCAGGTCAGTTTTGATCAGTTTTGGTTCTGTTTTAGTGTGTTGGTTGGTTTTTGGTCAATGTTCCGTCAGTTTTGATCAGTTCTGGTCAGTTTTAGTCTGTTTGTTGGTTTTTGGTCAATGTTCCAGTCAGTTTCAGGTGAGTTTCAGATATTCCAAAAGCTGAAGAAAATGTGGAAGAGATGTGCAAGATAGAGAAACAAAGCACGTGCATGTTTTTGATCAATTTTCAGGTCAGTTTTGGTCAGTTTCAGGTCAGTTTTGATCAGTTTTGATCAGTTCTGGTTCGTTTTTAGTCTGTTTGTTGGTTTTTGGTCAATGTTCCAGTCAGTTTCAGGTGAGTTTCAGATATTCCAAAAGCTCAAGAAAATGTGGAAGAGATGTGCAAGATAGAGAAACAAAGCACGTGCATGTTTTTTGATCAATTTTCAGGTCAGTTTCAGGTCAGTTTTGATCAGTTCTGGTCGGTTTTTAGTCTGTTTGTTGGTTTTTGGTCAATGTTCCGGCAGTTTTGATCAGTTCTGGACAGTTTTTAGTCTGTTTGTTGGTTTTTGGTCAATGTTCCCAGTTTCAGGTTAGTTTTCATCAGTTTTGATCAGTTTTCAGTCTGTTGGTTGGTTTTTTCGCAATTTTCCAGTCAGTTTCAGGTCAGTTTTGATCAGTTTTGTCGTTTTTAGTGTGTTGGTTGGTTTTTGGTCAATGTTCCGGTCAGTTTTGATCAGTTCTGGACAGTTTTAGTCTGTTTGTTGGTTTTTGGTCAATGTTCCGGCAGTTTCAGGTTAGTTTTCATCAGTTTTGATCAGTTTTCAGTCTGTTGGTTGTTTTTTTCGCCAATTTTCCAGTCAGTTTCAGGTCAGTTTTGATCAGTTTTGGTTCGCTTTTAGTGTGTTGGTTGGTTTTTGGTCAATGTTCCGGCAGTTTTAATCAGTTCTGGACAGTTTTAGTCTATTTGTTGGTTTTTGTCAATGTTCCGGTCAGTTTTGATCAGTTCTGGACAGTTTTCAGTCTGTTTGTTGGTTTTTGGTCAATGTTCGGCAGTTTCAGGTGAGTTTCAGATATTCCAAAAGCTCAAGAAAATGTGGAAGAGATGCAAGATAGAGAAACAAAGCACGCCCATGTGTTTTGGTCAATTTTCAGGTCAGTTTCAGGTCAGTTTTGATCAGTTCTGGTCGGTTTTAGTCTGTTTGTTGGTTTTTGGTCAATGTTCGGCAGTTTTGATCAGTTCTGGACAGTTTTTAGTCTGTTTGTTGGTTTTTGGTCAATGTTCGGCAGTTTCAGGTTAGTTTTCATCAGTTTTGATCAGTTTTCAGTCTGTTGGTTGGTTTTTTCGTCAATTTTCCAGTCAGTTTCAGGTTAGTTTTGATCAGTTTTGGTTCGCTTTAGTGTGTTGGTTGTTTTGGTCAAAGTTCCGCAGTTTTGATCAGTTCTGGACAGTTTTTAGTCTGTTTGTTGGTTTTTGGTCAATGTTCGGCCAGTTTTGATCAGTTCTGGACAGTTTAGTCTATTTGTTGGTTTTTGTCAATGTTCCGGTCAGTTTTGATCAGTTCTGGACAGTTTTCAGTCTGTTTGTTGGTTTTTGGTCAATGTTCGGTCAGTTTCAGGTGAGTTTCAGATATTCCAAAAGCTCAAGAAAATGTGGAAGAGATGTGCAAGATAGAGAAACAAAGCACGCCCATGTGTTTTGGTCAATTTTCAGGTCAGTTTTGGTCAGTTTCAGGTCAGTTTTGATCAGTTTTGGTCGTTTTTAGTCTGTTGGTTGGTTTTTGGTCAATGTTCTGTCAGTTTTGATCAGTTCTGGTCAGTTTTAGTCTATTTGTTGGTTTTTGTCAATGTTCCGGTCAGTTTTGATCAGTTCTGGACAGTTTTAGTCTCTTTGTTGGTTTTTGGTCAATGTTCTGTTTCAGGTGAGTTTCAGATATTCCAAAAGCTGAAGAAAATGTGGAAGAGATGTGCAAGATAGAGAAACAAAGCACGTCCATGTTTTTGATCAATTTCAGGTCAGTTTGTCAGTTTTGATCAGTTTTGATCGGTTTAGTCTGTTTGTTGGTTTTTGGTCAATGTTCCGCCGTTTTGATCAGTTCTGGACAGTTTTTAGTCTGTTTGTTGGTTTTGGTCAATGTTCGGTCATTTTGGTTAGTTTTCATCAGTTTTGATCAAGCAGTCTGTTGGTTGGTTTTTCCGTCAATTTTCCAGTCAGTTTCAGGTCAGTTTTGATCAGTTTTGTCTGCTTTTTAGTGTGTTGGTTGGTTTTTGGTCAATGTTCCGCCAGTTTTGATCAGTTCTGGACAGTTTTTAGTCTGTTTGTTGGTTTTGGTCAATGTTCGGTCAGTTTCAGGTTAGTTTTCATCAGTTTTGATCAGTTTTCAGTCTGTTGGTTGTTTTTTCACATTTAGTCAGTTTCAGGTCAGTTTTGATCAGTTTTGGTCTGCTTTTAGTGTGTTGGTTGGTTTTTGGTCAATGTTCCGGCCAGTTTGATCAGTTCTGGTCAGTTTAGTCTGTTTGTTGGTTTTTGGTCAATGTTCCGATCAGTTTTGATCAGTTCTGGACAGTTTTTAGTCTCTTTGTTGGTTTTTGGTCAATGTTCCGTCAGTTTCAGGTGAGTTTTCATCAGTTTTGATCAGTTTTCAGTCTGTTGGTTGGTTTTTGGTCAATGTTCCGTCAGTTTCAGGTGAGTTTCAGATATTCCAAAAGCTCAAGAAAATGTGGAAGAGATGTGCAAGATAGAGAAACAAAGCACGCCCATGTGTTTTGGTCAATTTTCAGTCAGTTTTGGTCAGTTTCAGGTCAGTTTTGATCAGTTTTGGTCTGTTTTAGTGTGTTGGTTGGTTTTTGGTCAATGTTCTGGTCAGTTTTGATCAGTTCTGGTCAGTTTTTAGTCTATTTGTTGGTTTTGGTCAATTCCGTCAGTTTTGATCAGTTCTGGACAGTTTTTAGTCTCTTTGTTGGTTTTGGTCAATGTTCCGGTCAGTTTCAGGTGAGTTTCAGATATTCCAAAAGCTGAAGAAAATGTGGAAGAGATGTAAGATAGAGAAACAAAGCAGGTCCATGTACAGCATTTGGAAAAGGGGACGAGGAAGGAAAGCAGAATTTCTGGCTCTCCAGTTTCTGAAGAGAGGTCTCCAGAAGACAGCTTCGCTGGCACGGAGGAAGAGGGCGACTGCTGAAAAAGATCCCAGGAGAGAATGCGGAGATGGACCCAGCTCAATTTCAGGCCTTGCTCAGAGTAAGTTAACCAGTTTGTTTTAATTTCTTACTGAAAATTCTGCACACTTTTGCCAATCGACACAATTGTGACATGTGTTGTGTACAATTTTGTTTTTGTCTTTACCGTTATGCACTCTGTTCTAATTTTTGGGCAGCTGAATCTCATGGTCCAGCACATAACGGGCATCTTTGAGGAAGGGCTGAGGCAAATGACAGCGATAATTGCCACAAGTAATGTGACAGGCCTAGATAGGCTACATGAAAATGGAGTTATCGCTGATCATGTCAAAGTCCAAAAGAAGAAGATGCCATGGTGGAGGAACATTTTGAGAAAGGTAAGGTCCACCCTGTTACAGTGAAGGATGAGGTGAGCCAACCCCTGCCAGAAATTGAGAGCCAGTAGCCGGCAATGTTGTGTGGGCAGGAGTTTTTCCCAATTGAATTTCATGCAGGTGCAGGAGCAAGGGGATGATTCTAACATGATGAGAGGAGAGGCCCTGAAAGTCACAAGGACATAACAGACCTCCAATCTGACGTCACCCTTGCTCCAAAACAAAAAGAGGGACCCTAGAGACAGGCGTGAAGTTTTACATATACAAAAACGCGAACCAGTAGTACATCCACAATTGAATACAATTGTGACGTTTGTTAGTATTTTTGCTTTTGTGTTTTACCGCTTATGCACTCTGTTCTACATGTCCCTGCAATAACCTGTACTGCTCTCGTTCTGACAGCATAGCATCTACCTCTCTGCCTGTGAATTTGCAGTAATCCGAGACTGGGCTTGGGCAGACTGAGACTGCCGAAAGCCCTGGTTTCAGACATATTGGCTCGACCTAAACGAAATATCAACGAGCTAATGATGTCCGAGTCACGGAAGCTGAGGAACAAGACTCAGCCTCACCAGATGTCAATAGTAGCCCATCTCCAACATTTGAGATAGACAAAACAATGGTTTTGGACATATTGGAACAAGCTAAAGGAAATGTTGGCGAGCTACTGATGTCTGTGTCACAGTGGAGAGATGAGAACAAGGCCCAGCCTCACCAGATTCTAGTACGACTAAAAGGTGAGCGTAACTGTCAAACAGAAATCTTCAGAAAGCGGACATTCCAAAAGCTGAAGAAAACGTGGAAGAGATGCACAAGCTGGAGAAAAAAGCACGTCCATGTTTTTTGGTCAATTTTCAGGTCAGTTTTGGTCAGTTTCAGGTCAGTTTTGATCAGTTTTGTCTGTTTTTAGTGTGTTGGTTGGTTTTGGTCAATGTTCGGCCAGTTTTGATCAGTTCTGGTCAGTTTTAGTCTGTTTGTTGGTTTTTGGTCAATGTTCCAGTCAGTTTCAGGTGAGTTTCAGATATTCCAAAAGCTGAAGAAAATGTGGAAGAGATGTGCAAGATAGAGAAACAAAGCAGGTCCATGCACAGCATTTGGAAAAGGGGGACGAGAAGGAAAGCAGAATTTCTGGCTCTCCAGTTTCTGAAGAGAGGTTCAGAAGACAGCTTCGCTGGCACGGAGGAAGAGGGCGACCTTGCTGAAAAGGAGATCCCAGGAGAGAATGCGGAGATGGACCCAGCTCAATTTCAGGCCTTGCTCAGGAGTAAGTTAACCAGTTTGTTTCTTAATTTCTTACTGAAAATTCTGCACACTTTGCACAATCAGACACAATTGTGACATGTGTTGTGTACAATTTTGTTTTTGTCTTTTACCGCTTATGCACTCTGTTCTAATTTTTGGGCAGCTGAATCTCATGGTCCAGCACATAACGGGCATCTTTGAGGAAGGGCTGAGGCAAATGACAGCGATAATTGCCACAAGTAATGTGACAGGCCTAGATAGGCTACATGAAAATGGAGTTATCGCTGATCATGTCAAAGTCCAAAAGAAGAAGATGCCATGGTGGAGGAACATTTTTGAGAAAGGTAAGGTCCACCCTGTTACAGTGAAGAAGGATGAGGTGAGCCAACCCCTGCCAGAAATTGAGAGCCAGGTAAGAAGCCTGGCAATGTTGTGTGGGCAGGAGTTTTTCCAATTGAATTTCATGCAGGTGCAGGAGCAAGGGGATGATTCTAACATGATGAGAGGAGAGGCCCTTGAAAGTCACAAGGACATAACAGACTCCAATCTGACGTCACCCTTGCTCCAAAACAAAAAGAGGGACCCTAGAGACAGGCGTGAAGTTTTACATATACAAAAACGCGAACCAGTAGTACATCCACAATTGAATACAATTGTGACGCTTTGTTGTGTACATTTTTGCTTTTGTGTTTTACCGTTTATGCACTCTGTTCTACATGTCCCTGCAATAACCTGTACTGCTCTCGTTCTGACAGCATAGCATCTACCCTCTGCCTGTGAATTTGCAGTAATCCGAGACTGGGCTTGGGCAGACTGAGACTGCCGAAAGCCCTGGTTTTAGACATATTGGCTCGACCTAAACGAAATATCAACGAGCTAATGATGTCCGAGTCACGGTGGGAAGCTGAGGAACAAGACTCAGCCTCACCAGATGTCAATAGTAGCCCATCTCCAACATTTGAGATAGACAAAACAATGGTTTTGGACATATTGGAACAAGCTAAAGGAAATGTTGGCGAGCTACTGATGTCTGTGTCACAGTGGAGAGATGAGGAACAAGGCCCAGCCTCACCAGATTCTAGTACGACTAAAAGGTGAGCGTAACTGTCAAACAGAAATCTTCAGGAGCGGACATTCCAAAAGCTGAAGAAAACGTGGAAGAGATGCACAAGCTGAGAAAAAAGCACGTCCATGTTTTTGGTCAATTTTCAGGTCAGTTTTCAGTCTTAGGTCAGTTTTGATCAGTTTTGGTTGTTTTTAGTGTGTTGGTTGGTTTTGGTCAATGTTTCGTCAGTTTTGATCAGTTCTGGTCAGTTTAGTCTGTTTGTTGGTTTTTGGTCAATGTTCCGGTCATTTTCAGGTTAGTTTTCATCAGTTTTCATCAGTTTTCAGTCTGTTGGTTAGTTTTTTTGTCAATTTTCCAGTCAGTTTCAGGTCAGTTTTGTTCAGTTTTGGTTCTTTTTAGTGTGTTGGTTGGTTTTGGTCAATGTTCCGGTCAGTTTTGATCAGTTTTGGTTCTGTTTTTAGTGTGTTGGTTTTTGGTCAATGTTCCGCCAGTTTTGATCAGTTCTGGCAGTTTTAGTCTGTTTGTTGGTTTTGGTCAATGTTCCGTCAGTTTCATCTGTTCTGGCAGTTTTTAGTCTGTTTGTTCGTTTTGGTCAATGTTCGGGCCAGTTTTGATCAGTTCTGGACAGTTTTTAGTCTGTTTGTTGGTTTTTGGTCAATGTTCGGTCAGTTTCAGGTGAGTTTCAGATATTCCAAAAGCTCAAGAAAATGTGGAAGAGATGTGCAAGATAGAGAAACAAAGCACGCCCATGTGTTTTGGTCAATTTTCAGGTCAGTTTTGGTCAGTTTCAGGTCAGTTTTGATCAGTTTTGGTTCGTTTTTAGTGTGTTGGTTGGTTTTTGGTCAATGTTCTGGTCAGTTTTGATCAGTTCTGGTCAGTTTTAGTCTATTTGTTGGTTTTTGGTCAATGTTCCGGTCAGTTTTGATCAGTTCTGGACAGTTTTTAGTCTCTTTGTTGGTTTTAGGTCAATGTTCCGGTCAGTTTCAGGTGAGTTTCAGATATTCCAAAAGCTCAAGAAAATGTGGAAGAGATGTGCAAGATAGAGAAACAAAGCACGTCCATGTACAGCATTTGGAAAAGGGGAAGAGGAAGGAAAGCAGAATTTCTGGCTCTCCAGTTTCTGAAGAGAGGTCTCAGAAGACAGCTTCGCTGGCACGGAGGAAGAGGGCGACCTTGCTGAAAAGGAGATCCCAGGAGAGAATGCGGAGATGGACCCAGCTCAATTTCAGGCCTTGCTCAGGAGTAAGTTAACCAGTTTGTTTCTTAATTTCTTACTGAAAATTCTGCACACTTTTGCACAATCGGACACAATTGTGACGTGTTGTGTACAATTTTGTTTTTGTCTTTACCGCTTATGCACTCTGTTCTAATTTTTGGGCAGCTGAATCTCATGGTCCAGCACATAACGGGCATCTTTGAGGAAGGGCTGAGGCAAATGACAGCGATAATTGCCACAAGTAATGTGACAGGCCTAGATAGGCTACATGAAAATGGAGTTATCGCTGATCATGTCAAAGTCCAAAAGAAGAAGATGCCATGGTGGAGGAACATTTTGAGAAAGGTAAGGTCCACCCTGTTACAGTGAAGAAGGATGAGGTGAGCCAACCCCTGCCAGAAATTGAGAGCCAGGTAAGAAGCCCGGCAATGTTGTGTGGGCAGGAGTTTTTCCCAATTGAATTTCATGCAGGTGCAGGAGCAAGGGATGATTCTAACATGATGAGAGGAGAGGCCCTTGAAAGTCACAAGGACATAACAGACCTCCAATCTGACGTCACCCTTGCTCCAAAACAAAAAGAGGACCCTAGAGACAGGCGTGAAGTTTTACATATACAAAACGCGAACCAGTAGTACATCCACAATTGAATACAATTGTGACGTTTGTTGTGTACATTTTTGCTTTTGTGTTTTACCGCTTATGCACTCTGTTCTACATGTCCCTGCAATAACCTGTACTGCTCTCGTTCTGACAGCATAGCATCTACCCTCTCTGCCTGTGAATTTGCAGTCCGAGACTGGGCTTGGGCAGACTGAGACTGCCGAAAGCCCTGGTTTCAGACATATTGGCTCGACCTAAACGAAATATCAACGAGCTAATGATGTCCGAGTCACGGGGAAGCTGAGGAACAAGACTCAGCCTCACCAGATGTCAATAGTAGCCCATCTCCAACATTTGAGATAGACAAAACAATGGTTTTGGACATATTGGAACAAGCTAAAGGAAATGTTGGCGAGCTACTGATGTCTGTGTCACAGTGGAGAGATGAGGAACAAGGCCCAGCCTCACCAGATTCTAGTACGACCGAAAGTGTGAGCGAACTGTCAAACAGAAATCTGTTTGTTGTTTGTTGGTTTTTGGTCAATGTTCCAGTCAGTTTCAGGTGAGTTTCAGATATTCCAAAAGCTCAAGAAAATGTGGAAGAGATGTGCAAGATAGAGAAACAAAGCACGTCCATGTTTTTTGATCAATTTTCAGGTCAGTTTCAGGTCAGTTTTGATCAGTTTTGATCAGTTCTGGTCGGTTTTTAGTCTGTTTGTTGGTTTTTGGTCAATGTTCGGTCAGTTTTGATCAGTTCTGGACAGTTTTAGTCTGTTTGTTGGTTTTTGGTCAATGTTCCGTCATTTTCAGGTTAGTTTTCATCAGTTTTGATCAGTTTTCAGTCTGTTGGTTGGTTTTTCCGTCAATTTTCCAGTCAGTTTCAGGTCAGTTTTGATCAGTTTTGGTTCGTTTTTAGTGTGTTGTTGGTTTTTGGTCAATGTTCCGTCAGTTTTGATCAGTTCTGGACAGTTTTTAGTCTGTTTGTTGGTTTTTGGTCAATGTTCCGGTCAGTTTCAGGTTAGTTTTCATCAGTTTTGATCAGTTTTCAGTCTGTTGGTTGTTTTTCGTCAATTTCCCAGTCAGTTTCAGGTCAGTTTTGATCAGTTTTGGTTCGTTTTAGTGTGTTGGTTGGTTTTGGTCAATGTTCCGGTCAGTTTTGATCAGTTCTGGTCAGTTTTAGTCTGTTTGTTGGTTTTTGGTCAATGTTCGATCAGTTTTGATCAGTTCTGGACAGTTTTAGTCTCTTTGTTGGTTTTTGGTCAATGTTCGGCAGTTTCAGGTGAGTTTCAGATATTCCAAAAGCTGAAGAAAATGTGGAAGAGATGTGCAAGATAGAGAAACAAAGCACGTCCATGTACAGCATTTGGAAAAGGGTGACGAGAAGGAAAGCAGAATTTCTGGCTCTCCAGTTTCTGAAGAGAGGTTCAGAAGACAGCTTCGCTGGCACGGAGGAAGAGGGCGACCTTGCTGAAAAGGAGATCCCAGGAGAGAATGCGGAGATGGACCCAGCTCAATTTCAGGCCTTGCTCAGGAGTAAGTTAACCAGTTTGTTTCTTAATTTCTTACTGAAAATTCTGCACACTTTGCACAATCGGACACAATTGTGACATGTGTTGTGTACAATTTTGTTTTTGTCTTTACCGCTTATGCACTCTGTTCTAATTTTTGGGCAGCTGAATCTCATGGTCCAGCACATAACGGGCATCTTTGAGGAAGGGCTGAGGCAAATGACAGCGATAATTGCCACAAGTAATGTGACAGGCCTAGATAGGCTACATGAAAATGGAGTTATCGCTGATCATGTCAAAGTCCAAAAGAAGAAGATGCCATGGTGGAGGAACATTTTTGAGAAAGGTAAGGTCCACCCTGTTACAGTGAAGAAGGATGAGGTGAGCCAACCCCTGCCAGAAATTGAGAGCCAGGTAAGAAGCCCGGCAATGTTGTGTGGGCAGGAGTTTTTCCCAATTGAATTTCATGCAGGTGCAGGAGCAAGGGGATGATTCTAACATGATGAGAGGAGAGGCCCTTGAAAGTCACAAGGACATAACAGACCTCCAATCTGACGTCACCCTTGCTCCAAAACAAAAAGAGGGACCCTAGAGACAGGCGTGAAGTTTTATATACAAAAACGCGAACCAGTAGTACATCCACAATTGAATACAATTGTGACGTTTGTTGTGTACATTTTTGCTTTTGTGTTTTACCGCTTATGCACTCTGTTCTACATGTCCCTGCAATAACCTGTACTGCTCTCGTTCTGACAGCATAGCATCTACCCTCTCTGCCTGTGAATTTGCAGTAATCCGAGACTGGGCTTGGGCAGACTGAGACTGCCGAAAGCCCTGGTTTCAGACATATTTGCTCGACCTAACGAAATATCAACGAGCTAATGATGTCCGAGTCACGGTGGGAAGCTGAGGAACAAGACTCAGCCTCACCAGATGTCAATAGTAGCCCATCTCCAACATTTGAGATAGACAAAACAATGGTTTTGGACATATTGGAACAAGCTAAAGGAAATGTTGGCGAGCTACTGATGTCTGTGTCACAGTGGAGAGATGAGGAACAAGGCCCAGCCTCACCAGATTCTAGTACGACCGAAAAGGTGAGCGTAACTGTCAAACAGAAATCTTCAGGAAGCGGACATTCCAAAAGCTGAAGAAAACGTGGAAGAGATGCACAAGCTGAGAAAAAAGCACGTCCATGTTTTTTGGTCAATTTTAGGTCAGTTTTGGTCAGTTTCAGGTCAGTTTTGATCAGTTTTGGTCTGTTTTTAGTGTTGTTGGTTTTTGGTCAATGTTCCGGTCAGTTTTGATCAGTTCTGGTCAGTTTTTAGTCTGTTTGTTGGTTTTTGGTCAATGTTCCAGTCAGTTTCAGGTGAGTTTCAGATATTCCAAAAGCTGAAGAAAATGTGAAGAGATGTGCAAGATAGAGAAACAAAGCACGTGCATGTTTTTTGATCAATTTTCAGGTCAGTTTTGGTCAGTTTCAGGTCAGTTTTGATCAGTTTTGATCAGTTCTGGTCGGTTTTTAGTCTGTTTGTTGGTTTTTGGTCAATGTTCCGGTCAGTTTTGATCAGTTCTGGACAGTTTTTAGTCTGTTTGTTGGTTTTTGGTCAATGTTCCGTCAGTTTCAGGTGAGTTTCAGATATTCCAAAAGCTCAAGAAAATGTGGAAGAGATGTGCAAGATAGAGAAACAAAGCACGCCCATGTTTTTTGATCAATTTTCAGGTCAGTTTCAGGTCAGTTTTGATCAGTTCTGGTCGGTTTTAGTCTGTTTGTTGGTTTTTGGTCAATGTTCGGTCAGTTTTGATCAGTTCTGGACAGTTTTTAGTCTGTTTGTTGGTTTTTGGTCAATGTTCCGGTCAGTTTTGATCAGTTCTGGACAGTTTTAGTCTGTTTGTTGGTTTTTGGTCAATGTTCCGTCAGTTTTGATCAGTTCTGGTCAGTTTTTAGTCTGTTTGTTGGTTTTTGGTCAAAGTTCGGTCAGTTTTGATCAGTTCTGGACAGTTTTTAGTCTGTTTGTTGGTTTTGGTCAATGTTCGGTCAGTTTCAGGTGAGTTTCAGATATTCCAAAAGCTGAAGTAAATGTGGAAGAGATGTGCAAGATAGAGAAACAAAGCAGGTCCATGCACAGCATTTGGAAAAGGGGGACGAGAAGGAAAGCAGAATTTCTGGCTCTCCAGTTTCTGAAGAGAGGTTCTCAGAAGACAGCTTCACGGAGGAAGAGGCGACCTTGCTGAAAAGGAGATCCCAGGAGAGAATGCGGAGATGGACCCAGCTCAATTTCAGGCCTTGCTCAGGAGTAAGTTAACCAGTTTGTTTCTTAATTTCTTACTGAAAATTCTGCACACTTTTGCACAATCAGACACAATTGTGACATGTGTTGTGTACAATTTTGTTTTTGTCTTTACCGTTTATGCACTCTGTTCTAATTTTTGGGCAGCTGAATCTCATGGTCCAGCACATAACGGGCATCTTTGAGGAAGGGCTGAGGCAAATGACAGCGATAATTGCCACAAGTAATGTGACAGGCCTAGATAGGCTACATGAAAATGGAGTTATCGCTGATCATGTCAAAGTCCAAAAGAAGAAGATGCCATGGTGGAGGAACATTTTTGAGAAAGGTAAGGTCCACCCTGTTACAGTGAAGAAGGATGAGGTGAGCCAACCCCTGCCAGAAATTGAGAGCCAGGTAAGAAGCCTGGCAATGTTGTGTGGGCAGGAGTTTTTCCCAATTGAATTTCATGCAGGTGCAGGAGCAAGGGATGATTCTAACATGATGAGAGGAGAGGCCCTTGAAAGTCACAAGGACATAACAGACCTCCAATCTGACGTCACCCTTGCTCCAAAACAAAAAGAGGGACCCTAGAGACAGGCGTGAAGTTTTACATATACAAAAACGCGAACCAGTAGTACATCCACAATTGAATACAATTGTGACGTTTGTTGTGTACATTTTTGCTTTTGTGTTTTACCGCTTATGCACTCTGTTCTACATGTCCCTGCAATAACCTGTACTGCTCTCGTTCTGACAGCATAGCATCTACCCTCTCTGCCTGTGAATTTGCAGTAATCCGAGACTGGGCTTGGGCAGACTGAGACTGCCGAAAGCCCTGGTTTTAGACATATTGGCTCGACCTAAACGAAATATCAACGAGCTAATGATGTCCGAGTCACGGGGGAAGCTGAGGAACAAGACTCAGCCTCACCAGATGTCAATAGTAGCCCATCTCCAACATTTGAGATAGACAAAACAATGGTTTTGGACATATTGGAACAAGCTAAAGGAAATGTTGGCGAGCTACTGATGTCTGTGTCACAGTGGAGAGATGAGGAACAAGGCCCAGCCTCACCAGATTCTAGTACGACCGAAAAGGTGAGCGAACTGTCAAACAGAAATCTTCAGAAGGGACATTCCAAAAGCTGAAGAAAACGTGGAAGAGATGCACAAGTTGAGAAAAAGCACGCCCATGTTTTTGGTCAATTTTCAGGTCAGTTTGGTCAGTCTTAGGTCAGTTTTGATCAGTTTTGGTCGTTTTTAGTGTGTTGGTTGGTTTTTGGTCAATGTTTCGTCAGTTTTGATCAGTTCAGTCAGTTTAGTCTGTTTGTTGGTTTTTGGTCAATGTTCCGTCATTTTCAGGTTTTCATCAGTTTTCATCAGTTTTCAGTCTGTTGGTTAGTTTTTTGTCAATTTTCCAGTCAGTTTCAGGTCAGTTTGTTCAGTTTTGGTTCTTTTTAGTGTGTTGGTTGGTTTTTGGTCAATGTTCCGGCCAGTTTTGATCAGTTTTGGTTGCTTAGTGTGTTGGTTGGTTTTTGGTCAATGTTCGGTCAGTTTTGATCAGTTCTGGTCAGTTTTAGTCTGTTTGTTGGTTTTTGGTCAATGTTCCGGCCAGTTTTCATCTGTTCTGGCAGTTTTAGTCTGTTTGTTCGTTTTGGTCAATGTTCGGTCAGTTTTGATCAGTTCTGGACAGTTTTTAGTCTGTTTGTTGGTTTTTGGTCAATGTTCGGTCAGTTTCAGGTGAGTTTCAGATATTCCAAAAGCTCAAGAAAATGTGGAAGAGATGTGCAAGATAGAGAAACAAAGCACGTCCATGTGTTTTGGTCAATTTTCAGGTCAGTTTTGGTCAGTTTCAGGTCAGTTTTGATCAGTTTTGGTCTTTTTAGTGTGTTGTTGGTTTTTGGTCAATGTTCTGGTCAGTTTTGATCAGTTCTGGTCAGTTTTAGTCTATTTGTTGGTTTTTGGTCAATGTTCCGGTCAGTTTTGATCAGTTCTGGACAGTTTTAGTCTCTTTGTTGGTTTTTGGTCAATGTTCCGGTCAGTTTCAGGTGAGTTTCAGATATTCCAAAAGCTGAAGAAAATGTGGAAGAGATGTGCAAGATAGAGAAACAAAGCACGTCCATGTACAGCATTTGGAAAAGGGGGAAGAGGAAGGAAAGCAGAATTTCTGGCTCTCCAGTTTCTGAAGAGAGGTTTCAGAAGACAGCTCACTGGCACGGAGGAAGAGGGCGACCTTGCTGAAAAGGAGATCCCAGGAGAGAATGCGGAGATGGACCCAGCTCAATTTCAGGCCTTGCTCAGGAGTAAGTTAACCAGTTTGTTTCTTAATTTCTTACTGAAAATTCTGCACACTTTTGCACAATCGACACAATTGTGACGTGTTGTGTACAATTTGTTTTTGTTTTACCGTTTATGCACTCTGTTCTAATTTTTGGGCAGCTGAATCTCATGGTCCAGCACATAACGGGCATCTTTGAGGAAGGGCTGAGGCAAATGACAGCGATAATTGCCACAAGTAATGTGACAGGCCTAGATAGGCTACATGAAAATGGAGTTATCGCTGATCATGTCAAAGTCCAAAAGAAGAAGATGCCATGGTGGAGGAACATTTTGAGAAAGGTAAGGTCCACCCTGTTACAGTGAAGAAGGATGAGGTGAGCCAACCCCTGCCAGAAATTGAGAGCCAGGTAAGAAGCCCGGCAATGTTGTGTGGGCAGGAGTTTTTCCCAATTGAATTTCATGCAGGTGCAGGAGCAAGGGGATGATTCTAACATGATGAGAGGAGAGGCCCTTGAAAGTCACAAGGACATAACAGACCTCCAATCTGACGTCACCCTTGCTCCAAAACAAAAAGAGGGACCCTAGAGACAGGCGTGAAGTTTTACATATACAAAAACGCGAACCAGTAGTACATCCACAATTGAATACAATTGTGACGTTTGTTGTGTACATTTTTGCTTTTGTGTTTTACCGTTTATGCACTCTGTTCTACATGTCCCTGCAATAACCTGTACTGCTCTCGTTCTGACAGCATAGCATCTACCCTCTCTGCCTGTGAATTTGCAGTAATCCGAGACTGGGCTTGGGCAGACTGAGACTGCCGAAAGCCCTGGTTTCAGACATATTGGCTCGACCTAAACGAAATATCAACGAGCTAATGATGTCCGTCACGGTGGGAAGCTGAGGAACAAGACTCAGCCTCACCAGATGTCAATAGTAGCCCATCTCCAACATTTGAGATAGACAAAACAATGGTTTTGGACATATTGGAACAAGCTAAAGGAAATGTTGGCGAGCTACTGATGTCTGTGTCACAGTGGAGAGATGAGGAACAAGCCCAGCCTCACCAGATTCTAGTAATGACCGAAAAGGTGAGTTGTAACTGTCAAACAGAAATCTGTTTGTTGTTTGTTGGTTTTTGGTCAATGTTCCAGTCAGTTTCAGGTGAGTTTCAGATATTCCAAAGCTCAAGAAAATGTGGAAGAGATGTGCAAGATAGAGAAACAAAGCACGTCCATGTTTTTTGATCAATTTTCAGGTCAGTTTCAGGTCAGTTTTGATCAGTTTTGATCAGTTCTGGTCGTTTTTAGTCTGTTTGTTGGTTTTTGGTCAATGTTCGGTCAGTTTTGATCAGTTCTGGACAGTTTTAGTCTGTTTGTTGGTTTTTGGTCAATGTTCGGCCATTTTCAGTTAGTTTTCATCAGTTTTGATCAGTTTTCAGTCTGTTGGTTGGTTTTTCCGTCAATTTTCCAGTCAGTTTCAGGTCAGTTTTGATCAGTTTTGGTTCGTTTTTAGTGTTGGTTGGTTTTTGGTCAATGTTCCGGTCAGTTTTGATCAGTTCTGGACAGTTTTTAGTCTGTTTGTTGGTTTTTGGTCAATGTTCCGGTCAGTTTCAGGTTAGTTTTCATCAGTTTTGATCAGTTTTCAGTCTGTTGGTTGTTTTTTTTGTCAGTTTCCAGTCAGTTTCAGGTCAGTTTTGATCAGTTTTGGTTGCTTTTAGTGTGTTGGTTGGTTTTTGGTCAATGTTCCGTCAGTTTTGATCAGTTCTGGTCAGTTTTAGTCTGTTTGTTGGTTTTTGGTCAATGTTCCGATCAGTTTTGATCAGTTCTGGACAGTTTTTAGTCTCTTTGTTGGTTTTGGTCAATGTTCCGGTCAGTTTCAGGTGAGTTTCAGATATTCCAAAAGCTGAAGAAAATGTGGAAGAGATGTGCAAGATAGAGAAACAAAGCACGGTCCATGTACAGCATTTGGAAAAGGGTGAGGAAGGAAAGCAGAATTTCTGGCTCTCCAGTTTCTGAAGAGAGGTTCTCAGAAGACAGCTTCGCTGGCACGGAGGAAGAGGGCGACCTTGCTGAAAAGGAGATCCCAGGAGAGAATGCGGGAGATGGACCCAGCTCAATTTCAGGCCTTGCTCAGGAGTAAGTTAACCAGTTTGTTTCTTAATTTCTTACTGAAAATTCTGCACACTTTTGCACAATCGGACACAATTGTGACGTGTTGTGTACAATTTTGTTTTTGTCTTTACCGCTTATGCACTCTGTTCTAATTTTTGGGCAGCTGAATCTCATGGTCCAGCACATAACGGGCATCTTTGAGGAAGGGCTGAGGCAAATGACAGCGATAATTGCCACAAGTAATGTGACAGGCCTAGATAGGCTACATGAAAATGGAGTTATCGCTGATCATGTCAAAGTCCAAAAGAAGAAGATGCCATGGTGGAGGAACATTTTTGAGAAAGGTAAGGTCCACCCTGTTACAGTGAAGAAGGATGAGGTGAGCCAACCCTGCCAGAAATTGAGAGCCAGGTAAGAAGCCCGGCAATGTTGTGTGGGCAGGAGTTTTTCCCAATTGAATTTCATGCAGGTGCAGGAGCAAGGGGATGATTCTAACATGATGAGAGGAGAGGCCCTTGAAAGTCACAAGGACATAACAGACCTCCAATCTGACGTCACCCTTGCTCCAAAACAAAAAGAGGGACCCTAGAGACAGGCGTGAAGTTTTACATATACAAAAACGCGAACCAGTAGTACATCCACAATTGAATACAATTGTGACGCTTTGTTGTGTACATTTTTGCTTTTGTGTTTTACCGTTTATGCACTCTGTTCTACATGTCCCTGCAATAACCTGTACTGCTCGCTCTGACAGCATAGCATCTACCCTCTCTGCCTGTGAATTTGCAGTAATCCGAGACTGGGCTTGGGCAGACTGAGACTGCCGAAAGCCCTGGTTTCAGACATATTGGCTCGACCTAAACGAAATATCAACGAGCTAATGATGTCCAGTCACGGTGGGAAGCTGAGGAACAAGACTCAGCCTCACCAGATGTCAATAGTAGCCCATCTCCAACATTTGAGATAGACAAAACAATGGTTTTGGACATATTGGAACAAGCTAAAGGAAATGTTGGCGAGCTACTGATGTCTGTGTCACAGTGGAGAGATGAGGAACAAGGCCCAGCCTCACCAGATTCTAGTACGACCGAAAAGGTGAGCGTAACTGTCAAACAGAAATCTTCAGGAGCAGACATTCCAAAAGCTGAAGAAAACGTGGAAGAGATGCAAGCTGAGAAAAAAAGCACGCCCATGTTTTTGGTCAATTTTCAGGTCAGTTTTGGTCAGTTTCAGGTCAGTTTTGATCAGTTTTGGTCGTTTTAGTGTGTTGGTTGGTTTTTGGTCAATGTTCCGGTCAGTTTTGATCAGTTCTGGTCAGTTTTTAGTCTGTTTGTTGGTTTTTGGTCAATGTTCCAGTCAGTTTCAGGTGAGTTTCAGATATTCCAAAAGCTGAAGAAAATGTGGAAGAGATGTGCAAGATAGAGAAACAAAGCACGTGCATGTTTTTTGATCAATTTTCAGGTCAGTTTTGATCAGTTTTGATCAGTTCTGGTCGGTTTTTAGTCTGTTTGTTGGTTTTTGGTCAATGTTCGGTCAGTTTTGATCAGTTCTGACAGTTTTTAGTCTGTTTGTTGGTTTTGGTCAATGTTCCGTCAGTTTCAGGTGAGTTTCAGATATTCCAAAAGTTCAAGAAAATGTGGAAGAGATGTGCAAGATAGAGAAACAAAGCACGCCCATGTTTTTTGATCAATTTTCAGGTCAGTTTTGATCAGTTCTGGACAGTTTTTAGTCTGTTTGTTGGTTTTTGGTCAATGTTCCGGTCAGTTTTGATCAGTTCTGGACAGTTTTTAGTCTGTTTGTTGGTTTTTGGTCAATGTTCCGGTCAGTTTTGATCAGTTCTGGACAGTTTTTAGTCTGTTTGTTGGTTTTGGTCAATGTTCCGTCAGTTTTGATCAGTTCTGGTCAGTTTTAGTCTGTTTGTTGGTTTTTGGTCAATGTTCCGGTCAGTTTTGATCAGTTCTGGACAGTTTTTAGTCTGTTTGTTGGTTTTTGGTCAATGTTCGGTCAGTTTCAGGTGAGTTTCAGATATTCCAAAAGCTGAAGAAAATGTGGAAGAGATGTGCAAGATAGAGAAACAAAGCAGGTCCATGCACAGCATTTGGAAAAGGGGGAAGAGAAGGAAAGCAGAATTTCTGGCTCTCCAGTTTCTGAAGAGAGGTCTCAGAAGACAGCTTCGCTGGCACGGAGGAAGAGGGCGACCTTGCTGAAAAGGAGATCCCAGGAGAGAATGCGGAGATGGACCCAGCTCAATTTCAGGCCTTGCTCAGGAGTAAGTTAACCAGTTTGTTTCTTAATTTCTTACTGAAAATTCTGCACACTTTTGCACAATCAGACACAATTGTGACGTGTTGTGTACAATTTTGTTTTTGTCTTTTACCGCTTATGCACTCTGTTCTAATTTTTGGGCAGCTGAATCTCATGGTCCAGCACATAACGGGCATCTTTGAGGAAGGGCTGAGGCAAATGACAGCGATAATTGCCACAAGTAATGTGACAGGCCTAGATAGGCTACATGAAAATGGAGTTATCGCTGATCATGTCAAAGTCCAAAAGAAGAAGATGCCATGGTGGAGGAACATTTTTGAGAAAGGTAAGGTCCACCCTGTTACAGTGAAGAAGGATGAGGTGAGCCAACCCCTGCCAGAAATTGAGAGCCAGGTAAGAAGCCTGGCAATGTTGTGTGGGCAGGAGTTTTTCCCAATTGAATTTCATGCAGGTGCAGGAGCAAGGGGATGATTCTAACATGATGAGAGGAGAGGCCCTTGAAAGTCACAAGGACATAACAGACCTCCAATCTGACGTCACCCTTGCTCCAAAACAAAAAGAGGGACCCTAGAGACAGGCGTGAAGTTTTACATATACAAAAACGCGAACCAGTAGTACATCCACAATTGAATACAATTGTGACGCTTGTTGTGTACATTTTTGCTTTTGTGTTTTACCGCTTATGCACTCTGTTCTACATGTCCCTGCAATAACCTGTACTGCTCTCGTTCTGACAGCATAGCATCTACCCTCTCTGCCTGTGAATTTGCAGTAATCCGAGACTGGGCTTGGGCAGACTGAGACTGCCGAAAGCCCTGGTTTTAGACATATTGGCTCGACCTAAACGAAATATCAACGAGCTAATGATGTCCGAGTCACGGTGGAAGCTGAGGAACAAGACTCAGCCTCACCAGATGTCAATAGTAGCCCATCTCCAACATTTGAGATAGACAAAACAATGGTTTTGGACATATTGGAACAAGCTAAAGGAAATGTTGGCGAGCTACTGATGTCTGTGTCACAGTGGAGAGATGAGGAACAAGGCCCAGCCTCACCAGATTCTAGTACGACCGAAAAGGTGAGCGTAACTGTCAAACAGAAATCTTCAGGAAAGGACATTCCAAAAGCTGAAGAAAACGTGGAAGAGATGCAAGCTGGAGAAAAAGCACGTCCATGTTTTTTGGTCAATTTTCAGGTCAGTTTTGGTCAGTCTTAGTCAGTTTTGATCAGTTTTGGTTCGTTTTTAGTGTGTTGGTTGGTTTTTGGTCAATGTTTCGGTCAGTTTTGATCAGTTCTGGTCAGTTTTAGTCTGTTTGTTGGTTTTTGGTCAATGTTCCGGTCATTTTCAGGTTAGTTTTCATCAGTTCATCAGTTTTAGTCTGTTGGTTTTTTTTTGTCAATTTTCCAGTCAGTTTCAGGTCAGTTTTGTTCAGTTTGGTTCTTTTTAGTGTGTTGGTTGGTTTTTGGTCAATGTTCCGGTCAGTTTTGATCAGTTTTGGTTCGTTTTAGTGTGTTGGTTGGTTTTTGGTCAATGTTCGGTCAGTTTTGATCAGTTCTGGTCAGTTTTAGTCTGTTTGTTGGTTTTGGTCAATGTTCGGTCAGTTTTCATCTGTTCTGGCAGTTTTAGTCTGTTTGTTCGTTTTTGGTCAATGTTCCGTCAGTTTTGATCAGTTCTGGACAGTTTTTAGTCTGTTTGTTGGTTTTTGGTCAATGTTCCGGTCAGTTTCAGGTGAGTTTCAGATATTCCAAAAGCTCAAGAAAATGTGGAAGAGATGTGCAAGATAGAGAAACAAAGCACGCCCATGTGTTTTGGTCAATTTTCAGGTCAGTTTTGGTCAGTTTCAGGTCAGTTTTGATCAGTTTTGGTTCGTTTTTAGTGTGTTGGTTGGTTTTTGGTCAATGTTCTGGTCAATTTTGATCAGTTCTGGTCAGTTTTTAGTCTATTTGTTGGTTTTGGTCAATGTTCCGTCAGTTTTGATCAGTTCTGGACAGTTTTTAGTCTCTTTGTTGGTTTTGGTCAATGTTCGGTCAGTTTCAGGTGAGTTTCAGATATTCCAAAAGCTCAAGAAAATGTGGAAGAGATGTGCAAGATAGAGAAACAAAGCACGTCCATGTTTTTTGATCAATTTTCAGGTCAGTTTCAGGTCAGTTTTGATCAGTTCTGGTCGGTTTTAGTCTGTTTGTTGGTTTTTGGTCAATGTTCCGCAGTTCTGGACAGTTTTTAGTCTGTTTGTTGGTTTTGGTCAATGTTCCGCAGTTTCAGGTTAGTTTTCACAGTTTTGATCAGTTTTCAGTCTGTTGGTTGGTTTTTTCAATCAATTTTCAGTCAGTTTCAGGTCAGTTTGGATCAGTTTGGTTCGTTTTAGTGTGTTGGTTGGTTTTTGGTCAATGTTCGGTCAGTTTTGATCAGTTCTGGCAGTTTTAGTCTGTTTGTTGGTTTTTGGTCAATGTTCCGTCAGTTTTGATCAGTTCTGGACAGTTTTTAGTCTGTTTGTTGGTTTTGGTCAATGTTCGGTCAGTTTCAGGTTAGTTTTCATCAGTTTTGATCAGTTTTCAGTCTGTTGGTTGGTTTTTCGCAATTTTCCAGTCAGTTTCAGGTCAGTTTTGACAGTTTTGGTTCGTTTAGTGTGTGGTTGGTTTTTGGTCAATGTTCTGGTCAATTTTGATCAGTTCTGGTCAGTTTTTAGTCTATTTGTTGGTTTTTGGTCAATGTTCCGGTCAGTTTTGATCAGTTCTGGACAGTTTTTAGTCTCTTTGTTGGTTTTTGGTCAATGTTCCGGTCAGTTTCAGGTGAGTTTCAGATATTCCAAAAGCTCAAGAAAATGTGGAAGAGATGTGCAAGATAGAGAAACAAAGCACGTCCATGTTTTTGATCAATTTTCAGGTCAGTTTCAGGTCAGTTTTGATCAGTTCTGGTGGTTTTTTTAGTCTGTTTGTTGGTTTTTGGTCAATGTTCCGTCAGTTCTGGACAGTTTTTAGTCTGTTTGTTGGTTTTTGGTCAATGTTCGGTTAGTTTCAGGTTGTTTTCATCAGTTTTGATCAGTTTTCAGTCTGTTGGTTGGTTTTTTCGTCAATTTTCCAGTCAGTTTCAGGTCAGTTTTGATCAGTTTTGGTTCGTTTTTAGTGTGTTGGTTGGTTTTGGTCAATGTTCGGCAGTTTTGATCAGTTCTGGCAGTTTTAGTCTGTTTGTTGGTTTTTGGTCAATGTTCCGGCAGTTTTGATCAGTTCTGGACAGTTTTAGTCTGTTTGTTGGTTTTGGTCAATGTTCGTCAGTTTCAGGTTAGTTTTCATCAGTTTTGATCAGTTTTCAGTCTGTTGGTTGGTTTTTTCGTCAATTTTCCAGTCAGTTTCAGGTCAGTTTTGATCAGTTTTGGTTCGTTTTTAGTGTGTTGGTTGGTTTTTGGTCAATGTTCGTCAGTTTTGATCAGTTCTGGACAGTTTTTAGTCTGTTTGTTGGTTTTTGGTCAATGTTCGGTCAGTTTCAGGTTAGTTTTCACTCAGTTTTGATCAGTCAGTCTGTTGGTTGTTTTTTCACAATTTCCCAGTCAGTTTCAGGTCAGTTTTGATCAGTTTTGGTTGTCTTTAGTGTGTTGGTTGGTTTTTGGTCAGTGTTCCGGCAGTTTAATCAGTTCTGACAGTTTTTAGTCTATTTGTTGGTTTTTGGTCAATGTTCGGTCAGTTTTGATCAGTTCTGGACAGTTTTCAGTCTGTTTGTTGGTTTTTGGTCAATGTTCGGTCAGTTTCAGGTGAGTTTCAGATATTCCAAAAGCTCAAGAAAATGGAAGAGATGCAAGATAGAGAAACAAAGCACGTCCATGTGTTTTGGTCAATTTTCAGGTCAGTTTTGGCAGTTTCAGGTCAGTTTTGATCAGTTTTGGTCTGTTTTAGTGTGTTGGTTGGTTTTAGTGTCAATGTTCCGCAGTTTTGATCAGTTCTGGTCAGTTTTAGTCTGTTTGTTGGTTTTTGGTCAATGTTCCAGCAGTTCAGGTGAGTTTCAGATATTCCAAAAGCTGAAGAAAATGTGGAAGAGATGTGCAAGATAGAGAAACAAAGCACGCATGTTTTTTGATCAATTTCAGGTCAGTTTTGGTCAGTTTCAGGTCAGTTTTGATCAGTTTTGATCAGTTCTGGTGGTTTTAGTGTTGTTGGTTTTTGGTCAATGTTCGGTCAGTTTTGATCAGTTCTGGACAGTTTTAGTCTATTTGTTGGTTTTTGGTCAATGTTCCGGCCGTTTTGATCAGTTCTGGACAGTTTTCAGTCTGTTTGTTGGTTTTGGTCAATGTTCCGTCAGTTTCAGGTGAGTTTCAGATATTCCAAAAGCTCAAGAAAATGTGGAAGAGATGTGCAAGATAGAGAAACAAAGCACGCCCATGTTTTGGTCAATTTTCAGGTCAGTTTTGGTCAGTTTCAGGTCAGTTTTGATCAGTTTTGGTTCTTTTTAGTGTGTTGGTTGGTTTTAGTGTCAATGTTCCGGTCAGTTTTGATCAGTTCTGGTCAGTTTTAGTCTGTTTGTTGGTTTTTGGTCAATGTTCCAGTCAGTTTCAGGTGAGTTTCAGATATTCCAAAAGCTGAAGAAAATGTGGAAGAGATGTGCAAGATAGAGAAACAAAGCACGTGCATGTTTTTGATCAATTTTCAGGTCAGTTTTGGTCAGTTTCAGGTCAGTTTTGATCAGTTTTGATCAGTTCTGGTCGGTTTTAGTCTGTTTGTTGGTTTTGGTCAATGTTCCGGTCAGTTTTGATCAGTTCTGGACAGTTTTTAGTCTGTTTGTTGGTTTTTAGTCAATGTTCGGTCAGTTTCAGGTGAGTTTCAGATATTCCAAAAGCTCAAGAAAATGTGGAAGAGATGTGCAAGATAGAGAAACAAAGCACGCCCATGTTTTTTGATCAATTTTCAGGTCAGTTTCAGGTCAGTTTTGATCAGTTCTGGTCGGTTTTTAGTCTGTTTGTTGGTTTTTGGTCAATGTTCCAGTCAGTTTTGATCAGTTCTGGACAGTTTTTAGTCTGTTTGTTGGTTTTTGGTCAATGTTCCGGTCAGTTTTGATCAGTTCTGGACAGTTTTTAGTCTGTTTGTTGGTTTTTGGTCAATGTTCCGGCAGTTTTGATCAGTTCTGGTCAGTTTTTAGTCTGTTTGTTGGTTTTTGGTCAATGTTCGGTCAGTTTTGATCAGTTCTGGACAGTTTTTAGTCTGTTTGTTGGTTTTGGTCAATGTTCCGGTCAGTTTCAGGTGAGTTTCAGATATTCCAAAAGCTGAAGTAAATGTGGAAGAGATGTGCAAGATAGAGAAACAAAGCAGGTCCATGCACAGCATTTGGAAAAGGGGGACGAGAAGGAAAGCAGAATTTCTGGCTCTCCAGTTTCTGAAGAGAGGTCTCAGAAGACAGCTCGCTGGCACGGAGGAAGAGGCGACCTTGCTGAAAAGGAGATCCCAGGAGAGAATGCGGGAGATGGACCCAGCTCAATTTCAGGCCTTGCTCAGGAGTAAGTTAACCAGTTTGTTTCTTAATTTCTTACTGAAAATTCTGCACACTTTTGCACAATCAGACACAATTGTGACGTGTTGTGTACAATTTTGTTTTTGTCTTTTACCGTTTATGCACTCTGTTCTAATTTTTGGGCAGCTGAATCTCATGGTTCTGCACATAACGGGCATCTTTGAGGAAGGGCTGAGGCAAATGACAGCGATAATTGCCACAAGTAATGTGACAGGCCTAGATAGGCTACATGAAAATGGAGTTATCGCTGATCATGTCAAAGTCCAAAAGAAGAAGATGCCATGGTGGAGGAACATTTTTGAGAAAGGTAAGGTCCACCCTGTTACAGTGAAGAAGGATGAGGTGAGCCAACCCCCAGAAATTGAGAGCCAGGTAAGAAGCCCGGCAATGTTGTGTGGGCAGGAGTTTTTCCCAATTGAATTTCATGCAGGTGCAGGAGCAAGGGGATGATTCTAACATGATGAGAGGAGGCCCTTGAAAGTCACAAGGACATAACAGACCTCCAATCTGACGTCACCCTTGCTCCAAAACAAAAAGAGGGACCCTAGAGACAGGCGTGAAGTTTTACATATACAAAAACGCGAACCAGTAGTACATCCACAATTGAATACAATTGTGACGTTTGTTGTGTACATTTTTGCTTTTGTGTTTTACCGCTTATGCACTCTGTTCTACATGTCCCTGCAATAACCTGTACTGCTCTCGTTCTGACAGCATAGCATCTACCCTCTCTGCCTGTGAATTTGCAGTAATCCGAGACTGGGCTTGGGCAGACTGAGACTGCCGAAAGCCCTGGTTTCAGACATATTGGCTCGACCTAAACGAAATATCAACGAGCTAATGATGTCTGAGTCACGGTGGGAAGCTGAGGAACAAGTCTCAGCCTCACCAGATGTCAATAGTAGCCCATCTCCAACATTTGAGATAGACAAAACAATGGTTTTGGACATATTGGAACAAGCTAAAGGAAATGTTGGCGAGCTACTGATGTCTGTGTCACAGTGGAGAGATGAGGAACAAGGCCCAGCCTCACCAGATTCTAGTACGACCGAAAAGGTGAGCGTAACTGTCAAACAGAAATCTTCAGGAAAGCAGACATTCCAAAAGCTGAAGAAAACGTGGAAGAGATGCACAAGCTGGAGAAAAAGCACGTCCATGTTTTTTGGTCAATTTTCAGGTCAGTTTTGATCAGTTTTGGTCTGTTTTTAGTGTGTTGGTTGGTTTTAGTGTCAATGTTCCGGTCAGTTTTGATCAGTTCTGGTCAGTTTTTAGTCTGTTTGTTGGTTTTTGGTCAATGTTCGGCAGTTTTGATCAGTTCTGGTCAGTTTTTAGTCTGTTTGTTGGTTTTGGTCAATGTTCCGTCAGTTTTGATCAGTTCTGGACAGTTTTAGTCTCTTTGTTGGTTTTTGGTCAATGTTCGGTCAGTTTCAGGTGAGTTTCAGATATTCCAAAAGCTGAAGTAAATGTGGAAGAGATGCGCAAGATAGAGAAACAAAGCAGGTCCATGCACAGCATTTGGAAAAGGGGGACGAGAAGGAAAGCAGAATTTCTGGCTCTCCAGTTTCTGAAGAGAGGTCTCAGAAGACAGCTTCGCTGGCACGGAGGAAGAGGCGACCTTGCTGAAAAGGAGATCCCAGGAGAGAA
>CM071610.1:20698612-20746612 GCA_036365135.1 Miichthys miiuy | reverse complement strand
CCTGTGTCAGGGCAATGGCCGCTGTGTCCGCCGGGACCCTCTTGCCCGCCATTACCTCCACCTGAGCAGCGACAGTTACAGCATAAAGCTCTCCCCTGATGGAGACTTTGTCGTCACTGGGTGGCACTCCCAGCACGAGCTGCAGCTTTTGACTGAGAGGTTTCGCTGTCACTGTTACGAAGGCCATGTGGGTGAGAGCTGTGACAGCATCAACAAAGTGAGGGAGGACGACAGGCCATGGAGGGAGAAGGAGGAGGACGAGCAGGAGAGACGGAGGACGGAGTGGGAAGACGAGCAGGGTGAACGGTGGGAAGGAGGGGAGAGTGTGGCACTGATGAACAGTTACAGCCTTAACCTCATGTTGTTGATGCTCCTGTTGAACTTATCATTCATAAAAACGGTTGTATGATGCATGATGACAGAAGCAGGTGTCATTTTTCAATGTAGCTGAGTACAGATGTTACTTTTCAACACACAGACAGTACGACGTTTTTGATAAGGTGGAGACAAACTGGTCTTTGGTTGGATTTGAACCCAAGACGTTATGATTTCACCCTCGTTTAAAGGTTTAAATAATGTTGCTATTATCAGTGAAAGAACCGTTCTTATTTTGGCTCTGAATCACTGCCTACATTTCAGATCAGTGATTCAAATAGGTCTGGTGTTGTTGTCAACATGAACACATTTCTACTTGACAGTTAACAGTTAACTGCTCCAACAACTTCTACTTTAGCTTCAATAAAGGCAGCTAACATGAGCACAAATGTCAGAATGAACAATAAAGAGGTCAGGTGATCATCATTTAGTCTTTAAAATGTTAAAATTGATTCTTCAAACTGCTCATTGACGACTGTGCTCACACAGAAAGTGAAGCGAATTTTTGTCTCGCTTTGCTTGCAGGGTCATTTGTGTTTACTTGCATTAAGTATTAACCCTTAATCTGGTTTACTACAACCGTGTGTGATTTCATTGACAGATAAACAGATGAAAAGGATACAGAAATAACTACATGATGATTTCTATTTGGCAGGATATTTCATACAAAACCACAAATGTCAACTTCATTGGTACGCTACAAGAAAGGTGAGGGATCAACAGTATGGTTCATCCTCTGGGAACCACGAATGTCTGTAGAAAATGTAATGGACATCCATTAGAGGAACATACAGTGAGCTAATCAACACACTGATCATACACATGAACAGACGTGTAGTCACTGCTGATGGGAGAGAAACATTTTCATTTTCAATATCAAATGAAAACAAAGCCTTTTTTCTCAGAGATAGCTGCTGTGTTGAAAAGTAACACATTTGTAAAAACACTTCTTTTAAAAAAGGAGTGTGATGGCACTTTATATGCCACAGAGGCTTGACATGTTGACAGATGAAGGTTTGGTTAATACAGTTCAACCAGGTACCACTATATTTGAATTCTGCAACAATCTGCGCTGTCAACAACTACATCAATTGCTGACTGAGTCATCTTATAGACTGAGTCATCTTTAGTTCACCAGTCACTGCCGAGCGGAGGATTGGATTAGAGGTTTTTACAGTTCAGTAGAAGAGGAAAATGAAAGTGGATGATCCACTAGTTTGTGGAAAAACGCAGCCAGTCCTTTCAATGGCAACCAAAGGGTGCTAGTATTACCACACAGCCATACGTAGGAAAATAATCACTAATATCTGACGCATGGTCAGTGTTTTTTTTGCTGTTAGTTCCTTTCTAATGGCATGAAGCTTGTTTGTTTCTCAACAATAAGCTGTTATTTTACTTGACATTATACATGAAGTGTTTTTTGTACTGTTACACTTACATTATACTCTTAAAGTACAGCTTGCCAGGAAACGCCTCATATTTGAGCCTGTTGGGACGTGACATGCACATGTTGTAAGTGCTGTTTCATTATGTAGCTGTATCTTTTCTAGATGAATATAAGTATAGAGGATCAGGTTTGTTTTTCAGTGATTATGTAGACGATGTCACTATTTCAGTTCACACTTCCAATAAAATGGGTTCAGTTTTTGATGATAGCTTATCTCACGGACCAAGCATTTATGTCCCTGTCTCTGAACCTGATGTAATTTACTTTAGGTATGATGAAACACTGAACAGGATGTAAAAGATGGCACATACTCTATTTTGAATGCATGACTTAGCGCTCATCACTTACTTTTTGCCAAAGTTAAACCAAACCCAAATGTAGATATGTCTGGAAGCAGAAAGCTGACTTAAGACTGAACGCAGGTTAGAGATCTTTGAACCTGATCATTTGTACCTCATGTGAAAAGAACCTGACGTAAACCCAAGCCCAGAAAAACTGTTTTACCATTTTGTTGATGCCTCCAGTTAGTTCAAAATTCTTGGCCTGTCTCTTTTTCTGTCTTTGATCTATTTCACTTGGACCATTCCACTCTTAATCCTGCAGAGCAGCTAAGTAGAACAGCTCCAACCTACGTTAGAAGACGAAGTTTGCTCAATTGTCATAAATCTATACAAACTTTTATTTATCTGCTCAATTTTATAACTTACTTGATGCTGCTGACCACATCAGAATGTAAACTGTAACAAAATTCCTTTTCTAACCTGGTATCCCTGTCCACTACCTTTTAGTGACAAAAGTTTAACCATAGAAGCATCAGAGCAGGAAAGTTATATGAACCATTTGTAATCATTTTTGTAGGTGATGACAAACAATTTTGTCCTGTCCATAGAGACGTAAGATCATTTCAGTCGTTTTTGAAGGCAAAGACAAATTGCATCTTTTAGTTTTTGAGGATTTGTTGACTTTAGGATAAGCACGGTTTCTTGAAATATTTTCAAGCACAAATGTCTTCCACATGTCTCTTTACAAAGACTTTGTGAACTCTGAACATTCACTTTGAACATGTTTCTCACTTCAAACAAAGTTCTCTATTACTTTTACAAAAAGGCCTCCAGTGAAACTGACAGTTAACTCGGGGGAAACTACACACAATCAGGTTTGTTGACCGTTGACCGTTGACTGTCCAATCGACATTTATTACAGACCAGAGACCTGGAGCACTTTAAGTCAAAACATGTTCAGACCTGGTTTGGGTCAGGTCATCCCAAAGATGGTCTAAAGGTTGAGTTTCTGTAACTTTTTGGTTTTTAAGCTAAACAAGGAGCGTCTGTTACAAGTCTCTGCAACATTGCTCCTGGTTTAAACTGAATGAGTACTTTCATCTCAAACAAGCTTTCAGGTGAGGTTGAGGTTGAAGAGTTTCACTTTACTCATCATGATGCAGTTACTGTTTACTGCACTTACTGTGTTTTTCCTTAAGATTGTAAACCAAATATGCAACAAGGAATATGCAATATATGAAAAATGTTATTTGAATGTAAAAGCACTGCAAATAAAGAGTTTTCTTCAGTACACACGTGTTTCTCCTTTTCTGTGCACATAAAAAGAGGATGGCAGCCATGTTGGATAATCAGAAAGACAACTTCCACTTTGTGCAGCATGTACCACATATGATGAGTATTGCAGCCTTGCAATGGTAGTATGGTGCTCCGTTAAATATATCTTTTTATCTAGGAACAAAAAAATAACAATAACTTCAAATCTCAAAGGCACTCACTTTGTCACATAGATAGCAACCAGCTGGTTCTGTAGAAACACTGAGGACTGAAAAGAGGAATAAGTGTAGGTGAGGACACTACATTTTCTGCTGTCTCACAGACGATGACACATTAAAAAATATCACACAGTCAAAAACATGAGTGTGTTCCATCTCATGAAAACAAGTCAAACGCAGATACTGGTTGACAGTACAGTCACTCATCACATAACTTGTCCACATGCAAATAATCACACATTGATAGTAATCATTTGATAAATGACACAGGGAAGGGAGGTTATCTGACTAAGTTTTGAATATTCCTGGGAAAAAACTAGAGTGCTTTAAAGATATTTGCCTTTAAAATTTAGAATAAAGGTATCACAGGGTGATGTGAATAAAGCAGCAGGAGGACTCAAATGCACACGGTCAAAGCAAATGGGACAATTCGGCGATGTAATGATAAGCAAATGAGATTACAGGCAGGCAGGTAGGCAGTTTCAGGTCCAGGTATGGGTGACAGGGGGTTGGGAGCACAAAACACAATGCAAGACAGCGACATAACTGGGACAAAGGACAAAGTCACTGCCTGATTGAGGAAAGGGATGCAAAGGCCAGTTAACAGACGGGTCTTACATCCAAACAAACAAATTCCTGTCTATATATGGACACTGTAGACCACATCAGGACATTAGTCACACAATTACATAAAACACTAACAATGAATTTAAAAAAGGCAGCAGGTGCAACAGGCATCCATTCATCCATCCATCCACATTTACATTTCTTCATTTTTATTTCTTTTGCTTTATAGTTGTTTAATCGACCAAATGTGTCTTTCCCCATCGTAATTACTCCAACTGACTTCGATCTAGAAACCCCAAACTAAACAGTCCTCCCAGCTTCCTGTTGGTGTTGTTAAACCTAACTGTTCCATATGTGCTGTATATGAATATTGATTGCACCAATAAGCTAATGTTTTCCTTTCTGCTGTGTCAAATTGAACCCTCAACTCTTTCAACAACTGATGAATGTGAAGTCAGATAACAATCAATCGAAGTGACGAAACTGTTTCCTCTAATAAATGAAGCAGCAAAAAACAGATGCGTACAGTACAGAAAGTACAGAAACCGTGAACAGTCGTTCACAGGTCACTGAGGAGAGAAGCAGGTAGGAACCAAAAATATCTTTATTCCATAAAAATATGAAAATACTGCAAAATTAAAATGTATATTAAATATATTTCACTAATTGTATCTGGTGGAATCAGCCATCTGAACATCTGTACAGTTTGTCCTCAGCTTTAGAGTTTTTGAACAAATGACAAGTAACAAATGAGTTAGCTGTCAGATCGATATTGTGTGAATTTCCCATTAATAACAGCTGATTTGTGATCTGCATTTTGATCAGGTCAGGTGAAAACCTCGTCCTTACAAAAGAAATGAACACCTTATGTTCAGTTGATATCATTTTTTTCAAAAGAGTTTTTATTTGGTGACATAAAGTTTCCCAACCTCACACAGAAAGCTTTTATATTCTCATCAAGTTTTATTTATTAGTAACCAGGAGGATTCTGGAGATAAATTACCTGTTTTACAAGAGGGCAGTTATCACAATCATGAAAAATCACACTAAAGTTCATGTTTATTTGTTAGAGCAAAACACATTTGTACACACACACACACAAACCGAAAAAAGATTGAAGGGTTATGTTTGGTATGTTTTTAAAAAAACATAAGAGGGGGGCTGAGATGCTGAGCCATATCTCTTCTTGAAGTGCTACAATTCATTACATTCCTCAAACTGATATTGTAAAGATTCAGTTATATTAGAAATTAGATTAGATTAGAGACAAAACTTAAATTTATACAACAGTCTCCACAAATTAATGGAGAGTCTTTAACAGTCCACTTTCTGTCCATTCTAACAGGTTTGGGATGGACCTTGATATGAAAGACATGGAGTGGATAGTTTGAGAGTGTTGGAGATTGATTTGGGACTGAGACTCTTTCCTATTTTTGTCCAGAGCCGTCATGATGGACTTCCTGTCCTGCCTCGCCTTCTGTATTATCGGATCTATTAATGCCATCCATTCAATGCCACCAACTGAGCCACCACTGATCCAAGACCACCCCTTTATTGTTATATGGAATGCCCCTATCACCCACTGTCAACAACTTGAAATCCCATTGGACTTCGCTGCCTTCAAGGCAGTGAGCACACCCGCTGCGGTGCCTGATCAGTTTGTCACCATGTTCTACGAGGACCGCCTTGGCCTCTACCCTAAGGTTGACAATGATACACACAATGGTGGAATCCCACAAAATGGGAACCTGAGAGGTCATCTGTCCAAGGCCCATAGTCAGATTCATTACTACATCTCCCAGAAGTCCTCTCACGGGCTGGCTGTCATTGACTGGGAGTCCTGGCGCCCCCTATGGGACCAGAACTGGGGATCAAAACGTATTTATCAGAATTTGTCCATCAGTTACGCCCTGCAGATCACTCCATCATCAAATATTATATCCCAACTGGCAAAACAACAGTTCCAAGAGGCCGAGGCGCTTAATGGAGAAGACCATTCACCTCGGCATCAGCCAGTGTCCGAACCGCCGCTGGGGCTTCTACCTCTTCCCTGACTGCTTCAACTATGGGTGGGAGAAGCCTGACTACACAGGGGAGTGCTCCAGGAAGACCCAAAACCAGAATGATGAGATGATGTGGCTGTGGGAGTGCAGCACTGCCCTCTTCCCCTCCATTTACCTCCCCAAAAGCCTGATGAACTCCCCCAAGACTAAGCTCTTTGTCCGCAACCGTGTTCAGGAAGCACTGAGGGTAGCCACACTGCTGAAACATCCATACACAATGCCAATCTATGTCTTCTCCAGGCCACTCCACCGTGACCAGACCAAGACGTTTGAGAGCAAGGTTAGCCAGTTTGACTATTTAAAATTAGCTGAAGTTGCTTGTTCACTAACTGAAGTTGGTAATGCAGTTGACATTTGCTCTAGTTGTGACTGACTAACAGAATAATACAGAATAACATTAACATTTTCTTCTCTGGTAGTGGCTGTTGGGAGAAGTTCATGCTTGTTGTGTTCAATATTGGCCTCTTTACTCAAAATCATTTCATCTTTACATGTTACTCTTTTCAAAAGTAATGTTATTACTTTCTGCCAACAGGAACTGTCCCACTGCACCACAGAAAATTGGTGATTTTGTTCTTTGTTGACTTTGCATGTGTGTCAGGGTAATCGCACAGTAAGTGCAGTTATGACTTCATAGCAACATTATAGTTCTGCAGCCTATAAATCCATAAAAGTTACAGACTACATGAAAAACACAACTGTCTCAAACTGATGAAAAGACACCATCTTTTAAATGACTTCTGTTTTTGCTAATTATTTTTACTGTGGTCTTTAGTTGCCTGTGACCATTATTCTGCCAAGGATCTATATGAAAGATGGACAGTGAATCGTAGAAACATTTCTGTTTTCACAACCATGGCCACAAGCTTCATTAGTTCTTTGTCGCTTGTAGCCCGCTGTGATTAAAATCAAGGTTTGGTTGTCTACAGCCATCTACATCATACATTTTTAGTGTTGGGAGTTGTGTGAGGTCATGTTTTCTGTAGTGGAAAGACTATCAGTAACATTACCACTACCTGCACAGCAGCTGTGTTTTTATCTTCCAAGGGTCTTGGTGACGGGCATCTTGCTGCTTGGTGACGGGCATGTGTGAGGATTACAAAAACCAGGATGGGATTGTTAGATTTCAAATCAGCAGATGAATGACAGCAAAAGTAATATTGTAACAAGAAAGTAATATGTTTTACTGTAATATTATTTCAATGCGTTATTGCCCAATGCCAGTTATGTTGATCAGAAATATATAATTTTAAGATTTCTGCAAGAACAAACCTTTACAGCTTCAAACATCTCATCCACACTTGTTGGTGTCTATTGGTTGCTATTTTTAATATGACAATAGGTAACTATATGGTCCCATTCTTTACTCCATTACAACACATATTGGCTTGGTTGCTATTTAACCGAGGAAACCACTATCGATGAGCACAACGGCAGACCTACAATAATACAAAATGCTGAAAATTCAGAGGTCCAGCTCAGGTGTTATTGTTGTTTCTTGCAATCTTACATGTTGGCAGCTGACTCTTGAATCCAGGATACTATTTAGTATTTCAGTGCAGAAAAAGTCTTGTTATACAATGACCTTTGTATAAATAATTTTTTAGAAAATATTTCTATTTTTTTTTAGACTGAAACAATTAAGTCTAAAAAAGATATAAATATTTTCTAAAAAATGATTATTAGGAGTATTTTTCTTAAGACAGTGTCACATCTCCTGTGTTGGTTCGTCCTCTTTCAGATAGACCTGGAGAACACTGTTGGAGAGTCTGCAGCTCTGGGAGCTTCAGGGGTCATAATGTGGGGAGCAACCAACGACTACAACAGCAAGGTAACCACAGTCCTCTGAAGCACACTCACTGGTTGTTTTTATTTTTTTGTGAATATTTATATAAAAAGTGTCAGTAATCATTCATACTTTTCATACTGACATTGTATGTGTAAGACTTTTCCCAGGTCTGAAAATGGGAACCCTGTTGACCAGGCCTTTATCTGCCTTATTTGCTCTTTTAGGAGGAACTGACAGCTGTGACACAGCAGTGTTATCTCAGCTCAACAAATGTGAAAGTCATTCCTCTTTTCTGCTTTTGTGTCTTATCTTGTTACTTGCTGTATATACCGTTCATTTTTCACATATCATAATCAATACAAATTTAACATTTCAGTGTCATATTTTCCATATTGTCTCTAACTTAACCCATACCTGACCTTTTTCTTTCCTACTACACCTGAGGCTCACCTATAAACCTCTCCCCCTCTGTTTAGGCTGCCTGTAAGTCTCTGTCCGAGTACCTGACATCCACCCTCAACCCGTACATTGCCAATGTGACAGCAGCTGCCATGCTCTGCAGTGAGGTCTTGTGCCAGGGGAAGGGCCGCTGCATCAGGAAGAGCTACAACTCCACCCACTGCCTGCACCTGAACCCAGCGAACTTCTATATCGAACAGGTTGACGGGAAGTACGTGGCGACTGGTCAGCCCTCTGCTGCTGACCTGCATGCCTGGGCTGAAAACTTCACCTGTCAGTGCTACGCGGGGTGGAGCTGTTCACCTAATTTGGTGCGTCCAGCTAAGATCAAAACCATCTGGATTTAATCTGTTTATGGTTTTTATAATTGGGCCTGATTGCATTATTCAGTCATTAACACAATTAAAACATTTTTTTTTTGTTTGAAATGTGATAAGAACAGAAAACAACTTAACTCTGTTGCATCTGTTGATAAAATTCTCATTTCAACTCTGAGAAAAAAATATTCTGACTGATGACGACTCACGATTAAAATGAGGTATGAATTTTTGGGGATTTCTGGATTTGGTTTTTTGATTTGGTTTTCTTAACTGACAGGTGCCTAAGCTTATCACACTGAACTCAGCCCCAGACCAGTCATTCTTGTCCACTTGGGATTTTCTGGCCTGGATGTGGGAGGTCTGCACTAAACACAAAATCAATGATTCTCTTAGGAGAGTAACAGACCATTTCAGACATTTGACCTGTCATAGCATGAAAATGAAAAGCTCAGTTAATAACATCACTGATGGATCTTTTCCATTGAGGTGTCATACAAAGCATCAGCACCCTGGCACACTTGAATATAAAGTGCAGTCAAGATGCTCTTATACAAGTCTGTATCTGACTTCCTGAAAAACATTTGTTGCCTAAACTCATGCTGGGCTGTGAGCAAGAATTTGGAGCTTTAGGGTAAGGTGGCGTCAAGGATTGGTAAATTTACTAGAGCAGGGTTGTCAAACTCATTTTAATTCATGGACCACATACAGCCCAAGTACCACTAAAGCCAAAACATAAAACTATCCATCCGTTTTCTGCAACTACTTATCCTCATCATGGTCACAGAGGGCTGGAGCCTAGACAAGACATAGTTAAAAACAACCCTTCACATTCACATTCACACCAATTTATTCTCTTTTTATAGTATTACAAGATGTTCACAATTAATGAACCATTAATTTACAAGTCACGGTGGATCTACAAAAGCAGAAGGAAGAATGTTTCACTCACATGTATTTTACTTCCTTATCATTCAAACAAGAAATAAGAAATTCTTCCACACGTTGTGTCAACACAACACACCAACTAAAGTGGAAGATATCTCTTGCCTCACAAATCATTCACAAACCACAAAGTGTGGCAGCTCCTTGGCAATGGGGTTCCACCAATATTGTTTTAAGATGGAAGTCTGATACTGATTCTTTTGTACTGAAGCTGTCGATTGACATTAATAATTAAGGGAGCAGAGAGAATTCTGGTCAATGTGGAAGAGCCTGGAAAGAAAGAGCCTGTGGAAGAGTCAATTTTATGTGCCAAGACCAGAGCAGCTTCCAGTTTCAGAATGTCACTGAAGTTCTTCTTTTTGTTTTATTGATGCTTATTACAAAAACACAAAGGTAAAAAAAGGTAATGCCATTTTCATACTTTGCAAAGTCATCCAATGGGCCAGACTGAACTGGCTAAGAAGCTGCACAGGTGGAAAGAATTATGCTGGACTCATCCTGGTCCATAGGTCATATGTTTGACACCCCTGATATGGAGAATACTGAACAAGAAATGAGTGAACAATTTCAGATGCCATCCATCCATCCATCAAAACATGGGACATGTACAGACATTATGTCCATGAACAGGAACTGTTACTGACACCTACTAACAGCCAGAAGCGTAAGCTGCGGTTGGCATGTACCAAATATCAATACGGTGTTACGGTGATGATTAGTTATTGCATTTATGTAGTACATATAAATTATTACATTATCTGCCATGTTTAATCACTATTTCCTGTGCTCACTTGTACCTCTGGCATTAAACTGCAACCTGTAACTGGGTACATTATCTTGATGGAGGAAAAACACATATTGTCACGGTCAAATTAGTACTCTCACTATCAGACTTCCACGACAAGATTATCATGGTCAGAAGAATTCATGATAACAATATCATCATGGTAGGAAAATATATATAACTCAACTTTTATTGTGAGTTTTGTCTTTATTTGCCAAATGAATTGCACTCGAAATGCAAGTGTAGTGAGGTTTAGAGAGAGTCTGTAACGATGAATGTAAAAAATGTGAACCACTGGATATCATGTGTGTATTTGTAACATGATATCAACAATTCATTTTTTAAATATTACGGTTATGGTCAGGATTTGAATGCGCTCAGATCACTCAGACCCATTAAAAGTATAAAGAAATGATCTAGTATTTGTGATGTCACCCACCGGTTTCTGAAGAGACATTGTGACATGGCAACATAGGGTCATGAGCTGAATGAAGCTTGATTGCTCAAACAAGCCACCTACAATACCGCCCACCTGTCAATCAAAGCAGCCATGCTCTTAATTATGCATAACTTTAAGCCTAAATATAATTTGAGCAGGTCACCACAACATCTGGAGGTGGTCAGGGTTGCATTGTGATCAGATCCCAGCCAGGTGCGAATGTAACCTATACAGCCTGACCACATTCTTAAGAAAAATATGGCCCAGCAAGATTAAAGGTCAAAGGACCCCTTCCTCAGCAAAGGTAAAGGAGGTGGCTATACATCAGCACTACTTGCCTTGACCTGGGTTGCACCATGTTTGTTGAAAAGTCAGTCAGCCTTGCATAATTAATTTATTAATCAAAATGTGATCATACTGCAGCCACAAATCAGAAAATATCGTTATACCAAGTGTAAATGAGATAACGTCTCCAGATACAGACCTCATGTTAATTTCAGGGATAATTTGGGCTAAAAGGTCAAGGCAACTTTCAAACCATGGTCACTAGCAAATGTGACCGTGGTTTGAAAGAAGCCACAAGCACGACGTCCCTTCTAATCACTCACAATTTTTACTATGTATTTCATGTGTTTGCTGCCCCTTTAGACTTTATCAGGAGCAGAGATTTGTGACTGTATAGGTAAACCTATTCCCTTTGTAAGACCTTTGGTGCATATAACACTGAGCAATTTGATAACTATCTGTGATGCAGTCAACCAACCACTTCTTCTTCGTGTGATTCATCACTCTGATGACAAAACCTGGTAGATTTCCTTCAGCTCAGTATATTTCCGAAACACAGCTGACCAAGTTCAAACTCTCACTGCATTCTTTGCGTGTCCGGACAGATGCTTTGGATATGAGTAGCTTTGTGCGTCCACACATTGTCTTCATCCCGGAGCTTCTTTGAATATCTTCCTCCAGGCAGGAGGGAGGGGGTTTGCCCTCAACCTGGAACACATTAGGGCATCCCAATAAAAACAGAACTGCTCAGGCCTATAAATCACTCTGCCCTGACAAGTTTCCACAAGTGCTCTGCCTGTAATTGAAGCTCCTGCTAATTTAAAGAGGAGCTATTTAGACTCCCAGAAGAGAGGAAGGTTAGTGTTTATGACTAACAGGTAATAGTATCACGACTCACCGAGTGTGCGATTTCGACAGCAGGAAGTTGGACACTGGGTGCAGGTTGGTGCTTGACGTCTCATTTAAATGTCACATTTGGGTTCAAAGGTTTATTGTTTTTTCTGAGAGTTTGATTTGAACATTATTCGGGTCGAGTTAACGAGCAGCTGTGACATTATCTCTAGCTTTAAACTAGTGTAATTTCATTTATTGACTTTATTGACTATTACAGGAATCATAAAACTGTCAGACTGTAAGCTGCCTCGAAACAAAAAATACTGTAGTTGCACATCATATTCTGTGACCTCTGTCAGACTGTGCATAGTGTGTAAAACTCAGTCCATGCTTTTAACAGTGTGCGCTGTGTTCACATAATAAATCACTCAGAACTACGGCTGAACAGATTAACTTGTAAAATGCTCAAAAGTGCAGCTGAGAAATGGTTTTCAGAGACCAGAGATATGACTATAGGCTGAGGACAGCTAACTATAATTAGAAGTACATGTCTCTGTAGTGTCTGGTGTCAGTTTGCTCCTTTTGTTTTTACTTGACCTTTCCTGAGTACTGATATTATCAGACAAATGCCAAAAATTGCCAAAATTGAAGTGTATATATAATTGTTGGCATTTTTATTCTAAAATATCATCCGTCTAAATCCAGTTGCCCTGAGGATTAAAACATTAAAACAGCATTATTACAAAATACAACAATTCAAAATTACATACAAGAAGTGTCCCACCTTTCCCTTTACAAGGTGGCATTGTGTACTGAGAAATGTGTTTTAACCTTCAGGGTCACTGTAGTATGCCATGCTTGCTACCAAACTAGCATCAGGGCATACATATGATCACTCAGTCAAGTCACTTAGGCTGACAAAGGGGCTTTTTGTGCAAATATCAATGTAAATAATGAATATGAAAATAAACTAGAAGTAAAATACAATAAAAGACAAAATAAAATAAATCATGTAATCATGTTCATATCAAAATATTTGACATTTTAGGAAATACATGTTTGATTTCTTGCTGAGTTTGATATAAAGGTCAATATATATGTCTCATGTCTGTACAATAAATATGAAGCTACAGCTAGGAGGTGGTTATCTTAGCATAAAATAAAGACTGGAAACAGCTAGTCTGACTCTGTGCCAAGTTAACAAATCTTCTTATCAGCACCCTGACCCTCAACACATTGTTTTTGTATGGATCACACAAAAAAGATACAACATGTTAACTAGTGCCAGTAGTGGCAGATTTTGTTACTTTAGAGCCAGACTCCAGTCTTTACACTAAACTAGGTTTGCTGGCTGCTAGTAGTAGTAGTAGTAGTGTCATAGTGGTAGTACACAGTAGTAGTAGTAGTAGTGTCATATTTTGTGTATAGACATAGGGGTGTATGGTATCAATTTTCTCATCTAACTCTTCACAAGAAAGCAAATGTGACAGGCATGCATAACATGAAATGTCTCACACCCACATGGAATTCTCAGCAACTCTGCAGCTTCTTAGTCATTTCTGGCTCCTAGTTTTGGTTTTGAGGCACATTTAATGTTTGCTCTGATAAACCCACTGTGTGCTGTGCAAATAATGGACTAGTTGCACAGCACACACTTTAACTTGCCAAAGCTGGAAAAACACAGGTGGACTTAATAACAGTAACGACAGCTCTCAGTGTCCCAATAACAGTGACAGTGAAGCAGCATGCGCAACAGCAGGACCTCCCCATGGTGGAATGCACCTGTAAGTTTCCTGCTATGACATGTCAGATATCAGCTGTGTAACCTGTTCTGTGTGGTTTATGAATTACATTTTTCAAAGGTAATGTTCAGTGTCAGGCAGTTTTTTTTCCTGAATCTTGAGTCATTTGGGAGTTTTCTGCTTTTTTCAGGATCTCTTCTAGAGCAGCTGGAGGTAAAGTGCCTTGCTTAAGAGGTTCACAGTCTTAGTCAACAAGAGATGATAAAGTGCTGCTGACACCTCAAACTTTCAACAGCTTGGTTTGTTGTTGCAATGAACTGAGCGCAATAGAGATACTAACTGAAACTGCTGAATTTTTCATACCTCAATAATTACTGAGTCAGCCCGTCTTCAGGTTATTAAAAACATATCAATCTTCCCTGGAGACAGGACATATGGCACTGTATCACTGGTATCATATTAAAAACTTTCCAACTCCATGTTTTCACTTGAACTGAGAGTCCCTCTGATCTGCTTAGCTGGAAAATAAGAAATATGTGGTGGTTAACTACTGTAAATGTCCCATGCTCCAAATATTAGGTTACTGCGGAAACTTGAAAGGCCTGATTGGCAAAATGAAATGTAAAAGTTAAAAACTATAACTGAATACATCAGTAAATACTATTGTATTCATAGAAGGAAAGTGTGTGAGTGTAAAAAGAAAGTGTCTTACTTTTCTTTAAATGTATGAATAAAAATCAAATTATTCAATTAAATAATTTTTTCTAGCTTTTCTAGCGTTTTGAAACTGAAATTCTGCCATTGCTTGCTTACTTACCTAACTAAATGTTACAATAGCTGTTTCTATGGTGAAACATTTCAGTTTGTTTGTATGACACTATGATGATGCAGATGTCATTAATGTTATTTGCGTTTCTCATAATCACTAAACCTGATTTTTACTTTGTTGGTCTGAAATTAGTTTTTTGGTCCTACAACATTAGACTCAATTTAAAACACACGTGCTCAGAGAGCCTAAAAAGTTCACTTCACATAAACATATTGTTGCAATCAATGTAAAGTTGTAAAGTCTGTTAGAAAACTGTCTGATATTTTCAATTATGATCAGATGACAAACACAAAATGGACAATATTTCATAATGTAAATCTCTTCAATTTGACATTTCAATGCTGTTTTGTTGCTAGGTAACATCTGGGTCCACTTCCTGTCAGTTCTTCACATTCTGCAAGAAATCAACCTGCACCCACTTAGAATGTTTATTCTTAAAACTTTTCATCTATTTTCAATATTTTTCATTTATATAGTCAGAAACAAATGTACTGTTTGGGCTCACATGCAATTTAATCAGCTGTTGAACATATTAGATAAAATGTTATGACTCAAATGTTCAGTCTTTCTGATCTTCAGATCTCCCACAGATGAGGTGAATCATTTCTAATTTCTCAAAGAAGGGTTAAGAGTCAAAATGCCACATTTAAAGTTACTTTTGTAAAAACACAAATAAGCCTGCTGCTTTTCTTCTTTGCTAAGACTTTGCACGTGGTCTTCAACAAATTATTTTGTAATTTCTCGTTGCTAAACCTGCGTAACAGGTGTGAGGTAATCGTCTTCTCTACATTGCTAGCCTGAAAGCTAATGCTGAAATCTAGTGTTTAATACTTATCAACTGTTGAAAATTTGTTTGTCATTGTTTGATTTTGTCTGTTTTGATGAGAACATTTACAAGATGTTTACTCATTTCTAAGAAAAGCTACAAGAACTCATTCTGACCTCAACCTAATTATTTTTTTTTTACAAATGTTTCTATTTCCTCAGATTACTGCTTCAACATGAACCAACACAAACAGCATTTCTTCTCCATCTTCATCGCCATGTTGGCCCTGCTGTGCTCTGCCCAGGCCTTACCGAGAACAGACCCTCCCCTTAGTCACAGCCATCCCTTCTTGTTCATGTGGAACGCCCCGACTGAGCTGTGTGACATCCGCTTTGGCATGCCACTCGACCTCTCCTACTTCCATTTTGTCAGTAGCACACTGAAGACGGCAACCAACCAGAGCATTGCCATATTCTACACCGACCGCTTTGGGATCTTTCCCTATGTGGATGAAGACACCGGGGAGATGTACGACGAGGGCCTGCCACAGCTGATAAACCTGAAGGACCACCATGAGCAGGCGGAGGTTGACATCAAGTACTACATCCCTACAGCCCAGCCAGGCCTTGCTGTGCTTGACTTTGAGGAGTGGAGGCCACAGTGGGTCCGAAACTGGGGCAGCAAAGACATCTATCGACAGATTTCCATTGAAATAGTCCAGACTAAGAATGCGTCGTTGTCTGAAGATGAGGCAGAGGACCGGCGAGAATCATGTTCGAACGTGCAGCCAAAAGTACTTCTCCGATCCATCCTCATTGGGAAGAGGTTGAGGCCAAACAGACTCTGGGGTTACTACTTGTACCCTGACTGCTACAACTACGACTACAATCAGGACATGGAGGACTTCACTGGAGAGTGTCCCACCATCGAGAAAGACAGGAATGATGAACTGCTGTGGCTCTGGAAAGAGTCCACAGCACTCTTTCCATCCATCTACCTGGAGCTGGTGCTCAGAGACTCAGAGCAGGCCCGGCTATTCGTGCGGCATCGAATCCAGGAGGCCATGAGAGTGTCGACACTCCCCAACAGCTCCTACTCCATCCCTATCTATGCCTACATCCGCCCTGTGTACAAGGACAGCATCAACGACTACATGTCAGAGGTCAGACACACACATCACCTAAAAACACACCTTTTTTTCACTTTTAGATACAATGCATGTTTTATACTAATTTATTATTGGTTGGCAGGTGTCATAATTTAGAGCTTGAAGTATATTAAACCATAGCAACAGTACTTAGTGCTGTAGGCTCTGTTAGCTAAACAAACACTGTAATGACCCTAAAGAGATAGTTTGGGTTATTTAAAGTGTGGTTATATGAGATACTTACTCCATAGTCAGTGTGTTAACTACAGTAGACAGCGGTCGGCACAACGCCAGTTTGGAGAAGCAGCGAGGAGGACAAGCACAGATGCATGGGGCAGCAACAAAACTTATTTTAGCCACTTTACTTGGCTGTCAGACAGCCCTTTCCAACAGGAAACTAAAGCTGTTTTATATTTTGAAAGCTGTAATATTACCTTGGGGAGTTGCTGGTCTGCCTCGAAGCACAGCAACTAACATTTTAAAAAACAGAAGTCACACAATAATACCAACAAACTGACCAATTAATGCAGTGGACCAGCGTCTCCTGTTTTCTGCAAGGTAAAACTACTGTTTTTGTCAGTGAAGTGAAGTTTGGTGGCTTTGAATAGAGCATACACGGATAGAAACTTGGCTGTCTAAATACAGCATACACTTTTTTTTACATGGCTAAAATGCTCTATCTGTGCTACCTCATGCAATCCCACTTCATATCGCATGAACTATCCCTTTAAGATTGATTTTTGTGTGATTGTGATTTTGTGATTGATTTTAGTGCTGTAGACTGAGTGCAATGCCATTTCTGACTTTTCTCTTCGATTGTCTGTGTGATCTTGCAGTTTGATCTGGTGAACACCATCGGAGAAGCTGCTGCTCTTGGTGCTGCCGGTGTCATTTCCTGGGGAGACATGAATGTCACCGACACAGAGGTAAGAAGTGATGTCACTCGTTTTCTGGGCCTTTTTTTTTAATTTAAATGTATTATTCTGTTTGCAAATTAACTTACTAACTACTAACTGATTTATTATCTGAAACTCCTGTAGGATTCCTGCTTTGATGCTCGACGCCACCTGGAGCAGATCATGAACCCATACATCCTAAATGTCTCCACGGCAACACGTCTCTGCAGCAGGGCACTTTGCCAGGGTCAAGGTCGCTGTGTGAGGAAACACTGGAACGACAATGTCTTCATCCACCTCAACCCCCTGCGTTACCGAATCCAGCGGCAGCGCCGCGGTGGCCCCCTGACAGTTAGTGGTGACCTCTCGCAGGATGACATCAACTGGTTCGACCGCAACTTTGACTGCATGTGCTACAGCGAGAAGCCGTGCAGATCGGTCCTCGACTTCAACATCATCCAAGAGGCGGTGGTCACCACAAGGAATCGAGGTGCTGACAGGCCGGGCCCCCTACTGCTGGTCATAATACTACTCTGTTGGATGTATGTTGTGATGTAAATATGAATTAAATAGCACAAACCTGATGCCTTTCGTAGAGAACATGTGGTTGCAGGTGGTCAAAGGACAATTCCACTGTTATTTCAGCTTCTTGTAAATTTTATTTAGAGTCATTTTTTAGTCATTTTTGACTGTTTTTACCAATAAAGATTTTTTAGTCAAATATCTCAGCTGCATTCACACAACTTTCTTTCAGAATATGCACATGATCACAATATAAACTATAATAATATTTTGACCGAGTTGAAGGTAAGAATAACTGCATAGAAACAGGCGGTGCCTCAGGGTGCCCCAGTAGCTAACCTGATAGAGCGCGAGCCCCCATAAAGCCTGAGTCCTTACTGCAGTGGCCCATGTATGATTCCAATGTGTGGCCCTTTGCTGCATGTTGTCGCCCCTCTCTCCCCCCCTTCCTGTCTCTATCTTCAGCTCTCACTGTCAAATAATAAAAAAACCCAATAATAACTTCTAAGTAAAACTATACAAATTTACATTAAACACATTTACATTTCTTAAACTAGATAAAGCTTTTCAACAAAGCAATCTCAGCCCAAGAATCATTTACTATAGCTTGTTCCAGAGCTTTCAACAGTTTGTTTCAGTCATTCATCCTCCACTCAGGATGAGCTGTAATAACTTTGGTGGTCCTACACCAAGGTAGATGCAGTATGCCTGCTAAACATCAGAATGATAGTAGCAGAGTGAAGTGAAGCAGACAGTAGCTCATATGGCTAAAGTGTCTGACAAAAAAAAAAAAAAAAAAACATTCAACATACAATGCACATACATACAGCCTCTCCATAATATACAGCCTCTTCAGTTCAGAAATCATGCACAGTGGTGACATAGTCATGGTCTACAGCCCGTCCCTGTCCTCCTTCAACGCGGGAGTCTATCTCCATGGTGATGGCTGTGTTGTTTCCTGTTAAGAAGCATAGATGGAGTTAGGTTATTTCACCATTTCTGTGTGGGTCCACTCACTTTTACTACAAATGTTGCTCCTGAACATGACAGACATGAATAATAGCTGCCAAACAGACAGAAACAACCCCTACATCCAAAGTTTAGTTTAGTTAGTTAAGGTTATCACAATTAAAATGCAGCTGAGTTGGTGCACTAAGGTAAGAAAGTTTGACTTCATGAGGAAAAAGAAAAACCACAAATCTAAATTGATTTTAGATGAATATATATACTGTGACTTTGCATTGTGAACCATAATTATTCTAAAGTTCACTCTTCTTTTATTCATTTTCACCCATTTCATTCTTTTCATATGGATTTCATCTTCAGCTGATCTCATTGCATAGCAAAGGACCATCATACATTTGGTCATTAGGGGGCGCACTGAAGTGAAAGTGCGTTTTACCTTTCCTCTTGCGGCAGTAGATAGACACCATCAGGATGGTGGATATGAAGTACAGAGACACGACCACTAGATGGCAGAGCAGTCTGACTAACAGCAGTGAGGAAGCGTCTGGATCTAGAGAAGAAACCAGAAGCCTTTACAGGAGTTCAGTACTTTTAGTTTGAAATTACAAAGAAGGAACTTGGTATTAAAAAGACTGTGGATGATCCCTGACTTGATTTGGTACCAGAAGTCATTTGCAAACTGCTTTCAAATGTGGCGGCCAAACAATTAATTTATGATCATGACCAACAAAATCTTAAGCAAGACATTAAAGGGCAAAAAAACAACTACTGGTTGATGAACACCAACATGAAGCAGGAGGAGTTCAGTGACCATCCAGTGCCGTTTTTTTTTCTGATGACTGCTTATTATAAAAACAAATTTCCATTTTTCATAGGAGCGTGTGAGTGCATTTGCTCATGATCGGACAAAATAAACTGTGTGTGATACTGACATTTCACAGGAGGTGACAAAAGGTCCTCCTGTGTTTTGGGGTGATAAAAACAACAACCCCGTGAAGACTGAGAGTAAAAGCACAGAAAAATGTGCATTTACACATTTTACCTGCTTAATATGTATGTAGGCTAGAGTGTGTGTGGTCTGTATATTAATTAATTAACTCAGTACGCAGACAATCCTCTGTTAACACATCTAAATGACCTGCAAACTATTTATGCTTGTACAACAAGAAAAACTACTTATATAACTATATATATATATACTATATATATATATATATATATATATATATATATTTCAGAGACTAGGACGTTTTGAATTTAGTTCAGTATTAAGGAAGAGAGCTGCAGCTGGCAGGTGTGAAAAAGGCTGAAACGTTATCCTTGCAGGAAATTGTACACTGTCAAAATAAGTCCATTAAAAGCGTTTTGAGTTTTGCAGCTGACCGGCTCAGAAGTTAAATGAAAGGTTTTCTTTATCTTAGCTTTATCTGCTGTGTATGTAACCAAGTTATGCTCAATAACAATACTCTGAGCACAATAAGCATTTCTAGTATATTTTTCTTTGCAGGCTGCAGGGCTCTCGCTCAGTACTGGACCAAAATAAAAACTTGTCCCGAACAGAAAATAAGGTCCATGTTAAAAAGTTACCCTTTAAGAAAATCAATGATCATTCAATGATCAGCTCATCACATCAGCAGGTTAATTCATTCACCTTCAACCACAACTGTAATATTACAACTGCCATAATATAAACAGAAAGTGAATGATTCTGACCTTTGACACTCAGCCATGTCTTCGATGATTGTGAAAACAGGCCAGTAGAACACCAGTAGAGACCTTCATCTGAATGCTGGACATTATTGATGGTATACTCTCCTGTGAGTGTGTATCCAAAGAAGCTCTCATTCCTGAAGAAGTACCATATATTTGTAGAACTATCTCTGGTTTTACACCGCAGAGTGACATCACTTCCTGCAATCACAGGATTGAGAACTCCAGGAAGACAGAATGATCTGAACGAGAAAACACAGACCAGAGCCATACACATACAAGTTAATCCATCAGGAGAATACAAACAAGGGACAGACACCAGATACACTGATGTTGACCGGGTCACTTCACTGTCCAGCACTGGTTTCACACCAGTAAACCCCACTGTCTGATGGGTGGAGTTGTGAAACAATGCAGGAGGAACCATCAGTTCTCCCAAAATGTTGTTCACCTGTCGTCCTCCTCACCGTCCATCCATCCACTGTCCATCCACTGTAGACACAACTCAGGAGACAGAGTCTCTTCTGAAGTACAGCTCACGCGCTGATGTTTAGAAAGACTGGTGGACGGACAGACAGACAGACAGACAGACAGACAGACAGACAGACAGACAGACAGACAGACAGACAGACAGACAAAATCAGCTCACCTGCAGAAACAGTCAGTCCAAACAGCAGCACAGTCAGGCCTGCAACAGGAGGACAGGGTTAATAAAAGGTAGGTGAGCAGGGTTACAGCAGATCAAAGGACAATGTTTCTGAGATCAGTCCAGATTTTTCAGCCTGTGGTCTTCTTCACTGTTCTGGATTTTGAAACTGGAGAAATCACAGTGACATATAAATGAGAGAAAAGGGAACCACATAAAATAGGAAGCAAAGAAGCAGCAGAAGAAAAACAGAGGAATACGTGAAAAGTATGGTCTTCCTGCAGCTTTCGGTAAACACACAGGAGAAATAATGTTAAAGTGACTCTCTGAAAGGTTCATATGTGTCACACTGTTGTTTGATTAAGTTTCATGACACTTGGTAATCCACAGTGCTGACTAGTTACTGTTCACTCACTAGTTACTGTTTCTGTCATCTTGTAATCAATGAAACTGACTAGTTACTGTTCACTTACGTTTACTGTCGCATAAACACAGTTTTGTAGAAGGTTTGTTTGACTCACCAAGGAGCAGAGACACAGAGGGAGCCGTCATGTTGTCTAAATGATGATGAGTCTTGATGTGATGTGTCTTCGGTCTCTGAAAGTAATGGAAATCTAAAACCACAACTTCTGTTTTTAAAGCCGGATGAACATTCATCACAGATGATGAGGCAACTCTTGTAGCTATAACAGTTATCACAACACAGTTATTCCTATTTTACACAATTAATCATAAATGAATTTATTTACATTAAGCCAAATTTTCTGTAGTAATATTTAAATTAAAAGAACAACAGTTCTCTGGCGACTCGCCTAAAGTCAGCTGGGATAGGCTCCAGCCCCACCATGACCCTGATGAGGATAAGCGGTTACAGATAATGGATGGATGGATGGACGGAAGTTTTGTAAACTTTTCACTGTTGTTACATAATGAACTGAGGAGTTTCCTGACCACAGTGGTGACAGTGTTTCCTGCAGGTCTGATGTTGCTGACTGAAACAAAATAGAAAGGATTGAACGCCCTCCTGCAGCACAATCACACAACAAAAACATTACTGCCTGCAGCAGACTTTTGTAAATTAAATATTATAACTTTAAGAACACATACTACACTGAATGTTTAGACTTGACTTGTAGATACCCTGGTACAATTTTTTATTAAAAACAGTCTGAGCTGCACTGCAGGTTGTTGTCCTGTAGAGAGAGACAGAGCTCTGTCCATCCACACTTCAATCTCACTGATAATTGTTGACTGAACCACAGACATACCGAAGACAGAAAGACAGTAATAATACTATTAATGAGAATACCAATTACTGACTGGTAAAAACTTACCAGTGTGCTGTGGACAGAATATTTAAAAAATCTGCAGCGTACCAAAGTAGCAGAGGACAAGTTTAGACAGACAGGCCATGTGAAGTCTTAAAGGCTGATGGGTGGGGATGCTGTGCTGTGTTCGGTCTTGGAGAAACAACTTCCTCTCAGGGTGTTTAAAAATAGAACCTTCTTTTCTGTGATTGGCAGATTAAAGTAATAGAAATAAACTTCCTGTTTTGTGGTAACACACTGCGTTTTAAAACCATTTGAAGACACAGTAAAATTATTTCATCATTTGGAGGCTGCCGTCTGCCTGTATTTTAATTTCAGGTCATTTGAGATAAAACACTGAAGATGAATCTGGCCAAATGTAAGCAGTGACTGATGCAAAACTGATGATAACCAGTTAAAATACAGAGAAATATGACTATAGAGTATGATGCTGTGTTCATGTGGGCTGTAAAACTCTCTGTGTGTCACTGACTGTTCCGACTGTGTTTCTGTTTGTGTCTTCACACTCAGCCGTCTGTCCTCCAGGCAGCAGGATTTTCTTTTGTTTTCAGTTCTGCTGTCAGAAACATTTTCCTCCTGCAGCGGCCGGCTGTGATCGTTGTGTCTCTACTGCTGCTTCTGATTTCACACAACAAAGAAAGATCTGAAAGACACACTGACTTCTGCAACACAGCGGATAAGATGATTCTAATTTCATCACAGCTCCGTTTTCAAAAAAAGCTGTCAAATTTGTCGACTCTCGAAACAGGGACTGACATTTTAAAAGTATTTAGTGGTAAGAGTCAACAACTGTGGCTGCGTCTCATCAGAACACTAAATTAACTGGGTATTGTTTCATTTTACAGGTCTGCAAATAACTGGACAGAACGATGTGATTTGGTTATCTGTGTTATTTCTAGAAGAAGTTCTTTCAAACACCTGCTGAAATCTGAAAGGATTTTTTTTCCTTTGGGAAATACACTTCTTTCTTGCCAAGAGTAAGACGAGAAGATTGATACCACGCACATGATTATACAGTACACACACGGCTACAGCCAGCAGCTGCTAAGCTTAGCTTAGCATAAAGACTGGAAACAGGGGGAAACAGCTAGCCTGGCTTTGTGGAGGAAAAGAAAAAAATCCGCCCACAAGCACTAAGTAAAATTTCAAATGAGTAAATACAGAGTTCATTGTAAAATAAAACACATTCTGCAGTGTGTGGAATGTGCAGAGCTCAGGACAGAAACACACACTCGTTGTTTAGTTGTGTGAATGACTGAATTCCAGAGTACAGTGAGATTTTAGGTCACAACACATCATTTCACGTCCTCTCATCCATATTCAGGACTCGTCAGCATCAGCTGGTCTTTCAGAAGAATCCAGTATCTGAGTGATGGAGCTGCTGTGACAAACAGCCGGCCTTTTGTGTGTTCTATGAATATTTCATGTCTAGGATCTCTTCCTAGTTTGTGCTTCCTGCAGGTTTGACAGAACATCCCGTAGCAGAAAACATCTACTGTAGCGCTGTTGTGTTGCACATGCAACTTAGCTAGTTTTGACTGGAGTCTAGTAGTTGTGGCAGCAGAGGTGTAGTGGTGTGTATACACAGGTATACAACTTATACCCACCTCTGGGCAAGGGGGAGGTATACCTACCTGAAAAGCCTCTGTCATTATGTCCATAGAGGCCCTGTTACATTGCCCACTTGCACAGCTCTGGTTCTGGCACGACACCAGCTCCACTCCTCATCAGCATTCCTCCTCTTCCCGGTGGTCCAAAACTGATGGTGGAAACAGATGTACTACCAGCCCCACCAATGATGCCTTACATTTAACGTTGTAACTCTTTACTTTAATGTGATGGATGCCATGGAGCCCGCTTCACTGAAAAGGTAGGTAGGAACCAAAATAAATAAATAAGAATGTAATAACTGACGTGCAGTTACAACCAAATCACAAGTGATTTCTTAGAACGACTGTAACAAATCAATAACAAATCGATAAGGCCAGCTAATACACTGAGAGTGATAATGGTACACTGTGGTCTTTAGTCTGCTTCCAACAGTATGACCGTCTTCTGAATGGGCCTCCAGGTAGACTGGTTTGAGGTGCGTCTTCCCATTTTATCCAGCGTTGGATCACTGAGTAACAACTTGAGTGTTCTCACTCTTCCATCCTTCCCAGAATGAACTTGCATGACCCCAACTTCCACTTGTTCCGTGGTAACCCATCCTCCTTCAGAAGAACAATGTCATTGACCTGTGCAAGTCCTTGGTCCACTTTTGTCTGTTTTGGAGATTTAGGAGATACTCCTTCTTCCAATGACCAGAAGTTGTTGGCCAGGAGTTGGACTGAGGAGTTGGTCAAACTGCATTTCCAGTCTGTACTGTTGAGTGTCTTCCTGGTGATCTGAGTCGTCCCCTGCCTGACTGAAGCACAGAAATGAAAGGTGTATCTACAGGAACTGACATCCTTTGTTGTTCCATACCTCTTCTGACTGATGTACATAGTGCACTGCTATACCTGGTCATCCAGGAATGGATTTAATTTATGCAGCTTGGACTTTGGTTGTGTCTCCTAGCATTATGGATTGAAGACTGTCAGCCAGAAGAAGCAGACATTACTGGTTTACTGACTCTGACTGCTACCGACAGCTCTAGCCTCGGTATGGTGGTCACCTTAGTGAGCAACTCTTACCTCCCCATGACTAGAGTACAGTGTACTTCTCCTGATGTACTGATCACTCTGAGATACGAACACATGATGCAACTCATAGTGCAGAACCTTGAAATTTGGTGGAACTGCACCTCTGGATCTTCCCCAGCCAGGTTTTTAGGTCTGTCGTCAGGTAAGGTGTCATCCCAACTTAGCTTGTGCGACACATCTGCTGGACAACATGAACGGTAGAGGACCAGCGACAAAGGACTCACAAGTTGTTTGTCAACTCAGGACCTAGTCCATGCGGATGATACACCCGAATGTACCACGCAGGAGTCTTGTTGATGTCTTCTTCAGGAACCCTTTCAGCGCTGCGAGCTATGATGTCACATGAAGGTTTTGTAGTCCTTGTAGTACTGTTCGTTTCTTTTCAGCTTCCTTTCTAGGCATCTGAGACGATGGACTGTACCTTGTTGTTTGTAAGTTACTCTCCTTCTTAACCACAGACATTGAACCAGACATAATGCACTTCACTTGTCATCTGAAGCCAACTGACAATCTGGAATGACTTGTTTCACAACAACTTGGTGACTTACTCCTACTGCATCTCCATAATCAAGACGGAGGTTGCCATAGCCTACTATGCTCCAGCCCAAGTCTGTTTTCAGTCCGAATGGCTGACTTCACAGGCACCACCTGTCTTGAGCTTGAGGACAGTTGTAGCCAATTAACAAGCCAACGTCACAACTTTGTTTATTATTAAGGTGTGGGAATATGTTCTCTGTTTGAGTAGAATCCTCTTACTTATCCATGGCACAATGGTGTTCCTTGAAGCCATGGTGGACAGCTTTGTTTCTTCAAGGAGAAAGGTTGTGTCACTCTGTGTATCTAAGAGTGGAATTTCACAATCAGGCTCACTTGTGGCTACCCACTGTGATGATAGTGGATGTATGAGTGTCTTTAATGTTCTGTAACTCTGTTTGCGTGCCCGAATGAGTAGTCTTGTCGGACTTCTGTCCTTTAGCTTGTCATAGTCACAGGCCATGCCTTTGAGCAGTCTTAGTGGCTGATGGGTGGGGATGCTGTGCTGTGTTCGGTCTTGGAGAAACAACTTCCTCTCAGGGTGTTTAAAAATAGAACCTTCTTTTCTGTGATTGGCTGATTAAAGAATAGAAATAAACTTTCCTGCATTTGTGGTAACACATTTGCTGACCTCTGTCCTTGAAATCTTCTCACTTTGACTTGGAGACATGGAGAATTATTTCATCATTTGGAGTGCTGCCGCTCTGCCTGTATTTTAATTTCAGGTCATTTGAGATAAAACACTGAAGATGAATCTGGCCAAATGTGAGCAGTGACTGATGCAAAACTGATGATAACCAGTTAAAATACAGAGAAATATGGTGATAGAGTATGATGCTGATGTTCATGATGGGCTGTAAAACTCTCTGTGTGTCACTGACTGTTCCGACTGTGTTTCTGTTTGTGTCTTCACACTCAGCCTTCTGTCCTGAGGATCACCACAGGATTTTGTTTTGTTAGGAAGACGACTTCAGTTCTGCTGTCACAAACATTTATCCTCCTGCAGCGGCATAGCTGTGATCGTTGTGTCTCTACTGCTGCTTCTGATTTCACACAACAAAGAAAGATCTGATCTATATCACACTGAGCTTCTGCTCATACACGTGCCTTGGATAAGATGATTCTAATTTCATCACAGCTCTCGTTTTCAAAAAAAGCTGTCAAATTTGTCGACTCTCAAACAGGGACTGACATTTTAAAAGTCTTTAGTGGAGAAGAGTGAACAACTGGATGGCTGAGTCTCATCAGAACACTAAATTAACTGGGTATTGTTTCTTTTTACAGGTCTGCAACTTAACTGGACAGAACTCTGTGATTTGGTTATCTGTGTTATTTCTAGAAGAGTTCTTTTAATTACCTGCTGAACTCTTGGATTTTGTTCCTTTGGGAAATACACTTCTTTCTTGCCAAGAGTAAGACGAGAAGATTGATCCACGCACATGATTTCTTCCACAGTACAAACGGCTGACAGCTCCAGCAGCTGTTAAGCAGCTCTTAGCTTTGTGGACTGGAAACAGGGGAAACAGCTAGCCTGGCTTTGTGGTTGAAAAGAAAAATCCGCCCACAAGCACTAAGTAAAATTTCAAATGAGTAAATACAGAGTTCATTGTAAAATAAAACACTTTCTGCAGTGTGTGGAATGTGCAGAGCTCAGGACAGAAACACACACTCGTTGTTTAGTTGTGTGAATGACTGAATTCCAGAGTACAGTGAGATTTTAGGTTACAACACATCATTTCGTCCTCTCATCCATATTCAGGACTTGTCAGCATCAGCTGGTCTTTCAGAAGAATCCAGTATCTGAGTGATGGAGCTGCTGTGACAAACAGCCGGCCTTTTGTGTGTTCTATGAATATTTCATGTCTAGGATCTCTTCCTAGTTTGTGCTTCCTGCAGGTTTGACAGAACATCCCGTAGCAGAAAACATCTACTGTAGCTCCTCTTGTGTTGCACATGCAGACATTTTATAAAACAGGGTTTATTGTCTGGAGTCTAGACAGACCCGTGAGAACTGAAGCAGAGGTGTAATGGTGTGTATACACAGGTATACAACTTATACCCACCTCTGGGCAAGGAGGTATACCTACCTGAAAAGCCTCTGTCTTTCTTGTCCATAGAGTAACCCTGTTACATTGCCCACTTGCACAGCTCTGGTTCTGGCACGACACCAGCTCCAAACAAAAACAACATTCCCCGCTTCACTGAAAAGGTGGTAGGAACCAATAAATGATAAGAATGTAATAACTGACAGTTACATGTACAGTATGATTGATTACAGGTCAGTGGAGCATCAAAATGATTTTAAACCTGTTATTTTATAGTAGAAAAGTTACATAATGTTGCTTTAATGAGTTACTGCCACAGGAACCTACATGCAATCAGTTGGTGAAAATGTACATATTGTATATATAACTATGCTTTCATGCTTGTTCCTTATTTGCTACCAAGCCTGTTTAACTGTTCTGGTACTGCAACAAATAGAACACTGAAAAGAAAATGGATTAGCCTAGTAGTTAGTTGGTTTGATTTTGCCAAAAACTAATGTGATTCCACATCTCCTTCATTACGGGACAATGTCAGACCAGTTTGAGGTTTTGTTGAGCCAGCTAATGCAAAGAAAACCCAGCTCTGTTGAAACTGCCAACACCAACTGACCAAGCCACCAGTTGTTAGGCTCAAATCATACTCCTTGTCTCAATAGATGTAATGTGTCCCCATCCTTAAGACATTAGCTTTCCAGATACCTCACATTGAGTTCTTGGTGGTCCAACAGGAGAGGACAGGGGACTGAGCAGCATTACCATCCTGAGGTCTCACAGTACTGTATAATTACACCCTAGCAGCTGATTGCTCACTGAACCCACAGCCTCTTCCTGGTGGAGCTATCGCCCTCTGTGCTCTGGCAGCCTGGTCCAGCCCGGCCCAACTTGGCTCGGCCCGGTCGTCCCCCTGCCTGTATAATCTGCTCTGTCAGATGGAAGCAGTCGTCCAGGGGGAATAAGAGCTGTATTGTCCCGGTTCTCCTCCTTTGTTGGGGATTGCAGCAACATTTCTAGGTCACCGGCTGTGACTGAACGCCCCGCTGCCCAAACTGATTCTTCACTGAGGGAATTCACCCCCTCCCTTTACACCCCTCCCCATATTTCACCCAGTACTGTCAGAGGAAACACAATTAGAAATATGCTCCCAGCAACAACAGCCAGGCCGCGATCTGTCAAATGATTGCAGCTTCTGTTTTCTGTCAGAGCAGATACATTATGGATGCTGACTCAAACTGTTTATCAAACGGCTCTTTCATGGTGATAATTGGGCGGACGGGCTCTCAGATCCTTTCCCCATTCACATTTCCTCATAATTATCTTTAACCTTTCACCCTGATCTCCCTGAGTGGGGTTAAGCAGACATTAATGTTCTGGTTTGGATGATGCGGCTGTGATATTTGCTGATGATGTTTAGCAAAGAACATTTACATTACAGTCATTTACCAGCTCCACACTGTTTTCACATGTATATGTATCTCCCAACTTTGCTTTATAGTGCCACCCTGAGGTTTAATCTATTAGATAGATTTCTGATCAGCCTCAGTTGTGCTTTGTGATTAGGTTGTGTATAGGCCAGCTCTGTCCCAGACTGCCCCCTCGACTCCACAGAAGAAGTGGGAGAAAGAAGGATGTTAGCAAAGCTGACACCCATCATGAACAACTCCTCTCATCCCCTGCATGACACTGTGGGGGCTTTAAACAGCTCCTTCAGCAACAGACTGCTGCTCTCACCGTGTAAGAAGGAGCGCTACGACAGGTCCTTCATTCCAACTCCATTCCTTCTTATTGAGAGGGACCATATTCAAAAACCCCAAACAGGACCATTAAGTGTACTGCATCTTCATGCACACACACATATGCGCTCTTATAGGAAATTTCGTCAGGATGGAGGACAATTACACTGTTGCCCATAAAGTTGGAATAATTATGAGAAGATACATTTTATCTATCAAGAATAAATCCCATTGTCACAATCATCAGCGTTTAAGTTAAGGCACCACTGTGTACGGCTGCACAGAGCTGTTTCCATGGCTGTAGACTTTCATATCTCCTTTATCCACTTCCTGTTTTCAGCCACCGTTCATGCTTTTCAGTTTTTATCACGCTGACTTTGAAGTCACTAAAGTGAATATTTATGCATTCCTGTCTGTCTGTACTGTATGTATTACTGCCCTTATGGTTGGCTTCCTTTGTTCGTGTTTCACATTTTTGAGACTGTTTCTGCTGACAAGTTAATATTTCTGCAGCCTTGTATCCAGTGAAGACAGCAAACAGTTCCACACACACATCTCAGTTTGATCCTGATGCATCTCCTGTACCTTCAGAAACAGCCTGGAGTTTCTCTTCTTTGTCTTATCTGGATGTGAGACTCAGCCTCAGACTGTGGAGGAGGTGACACTTCAGTCTGTCTGCAGAGTTTCAGTCTGTTATGTGAAGAAACAGATTAGGCGTGAAGATTTTGGGGGAGCTGCAGCAGACGCCTGGAGGGAATCTTTAGAGTGAATCAGATCACTGCTGTTCTCTGACAGCAGCTGCAATCGGCCTCCATTTAGACTCTTCACCCTGGGGTATGAAGGGCTACGGGAGAGTTTAGAGAGTTAGCAGCAGTTACACACTGCAGAGGAGGCAAAAGAGCAGGGTTTTTCTTTTTTAATCTGAGGACAGCAGGAAATCAGTCCAACACTTTGGTCTAGAGAAAGATCTCGACAGCTTCAGGTCAGACTTCCATAGAACATCTTGCAGATGATTCTTGCAAATGTCTACCTGCGTATTTATCTGCAGTCGTGTTTTCACACTGGACCTTTACACCAGACCATGATCTTTCTCTAACCTGTGAGAGGACACCAGAGGACATTATACTGCAAGATTGGATGTTTTATCTAAAAACAAATTTAAACTTTACATTTCTTGGTAGGTTGGGCTTGGAACAAAATTGTTATCATTGGACACACCAATGCTCAACATGCCCTTGATTTCTTTATTTTAGCCAACTGATCATGGCATGCATTGATTGATGTTCATCAGGTGCTGTTAAGGGTGGTTGCCTCACTCTCAACATCGAAGCACCCCATGGCTGTGTTTTAGTCCCCTGCTGTACACCCAGTACACAAAAACGATGTGTAGCCACTCTGGACTCCAACACAATCATGACATTTTCTGACGACACAGCTGTGATGAGCCTGATTATGGAAAACAATGAAGGGGCCTATGTGAAGGAAGTAGAGGGTCTGACCCACTGAACAGCAACTCCTCCTGAACGTCAGCAAGACTAAGGAGAGGATAGTGGACTCTGCATACTGACTCTGTGGTGAGAAAGGAAAGACAGGTATCACCTCAAATACTGAGGAATTTGTGCTCCTGCACCACTGACTGCATCCTGACAGGAAACATCATTATATAGTATGGAAATAGCACGAAAAGACCACAAGGACCTGCAAAGAGTGGTTCATTACCGCTGTGATTACATGTGACAAGTGAATTGGGTTAATGTGTGACTTATAATTAGTAACTAGTTACAATGTATTGATACCAAAGGTAAGAAACAACCAGCCTTCTCCTCTTGACTTAAATGTAGGATTATTTTAGAGGCTTGTGCTGCTATTGAACTCTTCTGCATTCATGTTATTTAATAGAAACTTGAATCAACCCTTCTCTGAAACAGTTTCAACACAAACTGAACATTATTCATTAAGGTCAAATATCCTGCAGGACTGTTTTGGCTCTGTGTACCTAATAAACTGGCAACTAAGTATATACATCACCAGAAATGGGCCTCTATGAGGCTGAAAATGTATCTTACAGGAATGTCATAAGTGGGCGACTAAACCACTGTGAAAATTCTTCAGTCAGCAAGCTGTTGCCAATCATTCAAAAATGTGTCTTTCACGCAAGTACAGACATGTCTACTTGGCAGCGAGCTCTTATTTTCTGACTATTATGATTGTTTTATGGCTGTTTGGATGTTTAGAGCAGAGAAAGTTATCTGAATCTGCACCGTCTAGGACAAATGGTTTGGTTGCTGTGGAAGCCTGGCCTCTGTCCACCAATCAGGGGCGGCGATCCTGGCCCTCCCAGGACGTCTGTCTCATTCCAGAAAACAGTCCTGGGAGCAGTTGGGAGAAGGTCAGTGAGCAGCCTGTTCAGCAGTGGAGCCTCAGTGTACCCGTTGCCCCATTGTCTCTGAATGAATGGGGGATGTCTAATTACTGGAGCAGTGACTGGGGCCGGCAGTCTCGTCTACAAAAGACTGGAACACGCAAGTTCGGTGCCAGAGAACAAATCAAAGCCAAACGGGTGATTAGAGGAGAATGTGGTTTACAGATGAAGAGTCCCCTCTTGGTGATTTTGTGATAAACACGAGACAAGAATGTTATATAATTATCCAAAGGCATGAATGACAAATGAAAAGATTTTCCATATGTCTTGGCTCTGATTAGTGTGGCTGATTACATTAAGAATCTTATTTTTGCCTTTTGTTTCTCAGCAGCATGAAGGATCTGCACTGATGGTTGAATGCCCTGCCTGTGATGAAACACTGCTTCTCGTCACGTCTTTGTTAGATAGGATTGCAGAAATATTTGACGGTAATGTTTTGATGTTCAAGCTTCACATGTTGCCTGCATTCAGGAATGTAAATTTTCTCTGAGGTTCATGGGAGCTGCACAGGACGTCCAAATATCTGTCTAGTTCAACGACTTTCAGGCCAAGAGCCCATTTGTAACTGTTGGTTGGTTGTGAGCTAACAGCAGGATTTAAAGGGACACAGAGTTAAATAGCTCTGATGGATTGCTGAAGTGAAATTTTGTACAGACATTAATAAAGATCAGACAATTAGTTATGATGATCCTGTAACTGGTCAAAATTTCTCCTTGTCTGATTCAAAACTGTTTTACTGTTTTCTTGCTAACATACCAAGCAGCAACCCTTGTGACTGTGAAGTGAAGCCAATGTGGTGCCAAAAGTACCAAAATTGCAGTTCCTCAAATGGCCACTTGAGGCTGGCTACAGAACGAGTCAATCTCCATGCCCCGATGTTAAAATGTCCAACCTCATAGCAGAAATAAACATGTTTACAGCCTGGTACTAAAAACTGTTAAGCTAATTTCACCGTTCATTACAACTGTACTGAGTCTGAATTTTTATAGAACTCACCTGTTCAAATTATATTACTTACACATAATTTGCAGTGTGGCCACTTTGATTGGCAGGTGGATGCGGATACAGATTGCTTGTTTGAGCACCCAAGCATCATTCTGCCCACCTAAGGTCCACCAATGATCCATGTCTTTGCCGATTTTTACATTAGCCGGGAGGTGGAAGATGCAACTCAGCATATGCATGACCCGTGGTGTCCATTCTTTACACTGTCAGTGTAACATACTTATGCATGCTTAAAATGTAGAAATTATATTTTAAATGATTAATTATAAAATAAGCTAAAATGCTAAATATTACTGACATGTGCATAAATGTATTCATATCACTACGCTAATTCTAAACACGTTAACATACAAATATGCTAAACACAACAAGCTAAAAATTATGAATAAAATATCAAATGTTGCTAGACCGAAAGACCTACAAACAAAAATATAAGCAGGCTATTACCATAACTGTACTGTGCATATTAATACAAACATGCTAAATATATGCAAGCTAGCATATATACCATGTTGTCAAGTTAACCTTTTAAATATCCATAAATCCATTAGCTATCCCTGCTCATCCTTGAGGATTTCAGGGGAGCTGGAGCCAATCCATTATGTGTTGATATTAGGCGAGAGGCAGGATGCATCCTGGACAGAAATAGCATTACAGAATATGCTAGATGTTACATTGTAAAGGTCAACAGGTCAACTTCAAATACTGTTTTAGCATAGGCCTACCTATTACATACTAACTGTAGGCACAATACCAGGATTATCACCTGTAAGGCTCCAAGTTTCCAAACTGTTCCACACCGGTAGTTCACAATACTCACATTAATAACCTGTAGAGCTAAAAACAGCTGCAACAAAAAATATGTGTTTAGTTGTACTGTCATAATTTGAATAGAAGCAGCAGCTCAGGTGTCCATCAGGACCTGCAGTCAGCAGCACTCTGATGTTAAAGCTGTTCATCCAATCAGCAGTAAACAGGATGTGTTCTTTAGGAGGCAGACTGCACTGGATCATGCCAGAAACCATCAGTGACAACTTCTTTCAGTATAAATGAGCCTCGATGTGTAGTCTGTGGTATTGTAGCCCTGTTCACTGTGACGGCCAGCTGAGAGGCAGACTCCCTCCGTCGTCATGACAACGGGAGGTGAGGACAATGGCGTGCTGTGTCCTCCCTGGCTGGGCGGCGCTGATGATGACGACACGATGGCGAGAGAAAAAACAGCTGAGATTTGTGCTGAGTGTGACGCAGCAAATAAACTGTAATCAATGAATGGAGTATTTTTTTTTTGTCATTTCAGCAAATAAAAGTCATTTTTAAGAACAGTTTGCAAAATATATGATGATCTTGCATTGACTCATCAATGCTGGCCACCATCTGTCCATGCCTGATGGTTCGGTTTGTCGGCCTGGCTGTGGACTGTGGATGAGGACACGATGTTGTGTTGAGTCTAAACTGTACAAACAATAGCAGCTGTGTCCTCTGGATGGACTGGAGAGTCTCTCGTCTTCTGTTTGGATTGACATGTTTCCTTTTGCAAAGCTACTTTCTTCTAACAGTGATTATATTTAGCAAAACCACATATTGTCAAGCTCCATTACCCATTTTTAGCTCTATTAATGGTTACGCTGTGTGAATAATTTTATCAATGTGTTCTTTGTCCTGTTCAACACTTTCATATTGTAGCTCTAGAAAACACTGCAGCCTTTAAGATATACTAGCAGGATCGATATTGTTAGTGCCCGACGTCAGGCAATAACGTGGCACAGACATACTAGAGATACGAAGTTGAAGGAGCAATTGGAGCAGAAGTAAAAGTCCCATTCATTTTTTTCCTTACGCAACTCACTTCCATGGCTTGATTGGCATGAAACTACCTCGACTGAATAATTGGTATTGATTAACAACTGTGTTAGAAAATATCATCATATACATTTGATAAAAGGTTGAAGATTAAACTCCCACAGTGCATCAGCAAAATACCAAATCAGAATTCTGTTATGTGTGCAGCTAACAGTGGGTGGAAGCTAAAGATTACAGTGCTGAGAGTGTCAGGAATATTTTGAGGAAACACTGGATATGTTGAGAATGAAGTCACAATATTTAGTCATGTAATGAGATTAAAGTTGAAATATTGTAAGACAAAGTTGTGATAATTTGAAAAATTGTCACGAGTATCACATGCTGTGACATATTGTAGTTTCTAGTTTTACAGAAAAGTCCTGTGTTTACAGTAAGAATATAATTTACAATTGGAATGTTAATGTGAACACTTCATATCATTTCTGCGTCTGATGGATGCCAACTGCTGCTAGCTAGGAACATGCTAGTGCTAATGCTAGCCAGCCAACATACCCCACCATCTAGCTAGCTTCTGACTGCTAACTGCTAGTTTGAAAACAAGCTCAGTCACTAACTAGACGATAAATTAAGTCAGTTCAATAATGGCAGATTGTGTAAAACTGGAAAATATTGTGATATTCTTTCATGGGAGAATTCGCACTTTATTCGAAAATGGTAATTCCAGTTATGTAGTTAGCAGATAAGCAACCTTAATTAGCGATTTTTGCTGTGTTACGTATTTCAAAAATCGACCTCAGATACAAACAGACCATACATAGCTCCTTTTGAATTAGATGAATAGATTCTCTTGGTGTTAATTTTTTTTTTTATTTAGATGAATTTCGTGCGTTAAGCAATCAGTAACTTCGTTTTTCTTTTTAAAAAGTAATCCGTTGCTTTAAGAATTTCTCTGGATAAGGAAAGAAAAATTCTGACTGCAGCCTGCTTTTTGTCAGACAGTACTGTGCCACCTGCGGATGTGTCAGCGGCACAGCGCTGTGATGATGTTGTCTGTGCCCTGCTGACCTATGTTACCTGTGTGTGTGTGTGAGTGTTTTCGAACCGCCGGCAAGATGGCAGAGAGGACAGCTTTTGAATCGTGGAAGTACGCACATTATTTTCAATTCGCCAGCGAAAAGGACAAGAACAACATAACGGTATAATTCCACTTCCAATTTAAAAAAACATCTTGTATCCAATGCTGACTGTCTTTCCTGTTATTGTTATCCTGCAGAGTTAACTTGGTTGGATGACTGACGTTATTCATTGTCAGGACGTCTCGGTGCATTTAAAGGAGGCTGTGTGTCTGTGTCAGTTAAGTTGCAGCATGTGCGAGGCGCTGCAAACGGCTTTTCATTTTTGGTAACGCATGAGTACTCTAACGCGTTACTTTTATTCATAGGTGACGCTGTAATGTAACAGATTACTTTTAATTGATGGTAACGTTGTAACGTAATTAATTACTTTCCAAAGTAACTACACCCAACACTGACAACCATTTTGACTAGTGTGAAGACAATGTAGTTCTTTTCAAAACTCCTCGATATCTCAGATTTGGAATTGTAACTTGGAGGCTGAATTGACACATATTTGCAAATCCACAAATCAATTTTTGCTTTTATAAATGAAAGTTAGACTTTTTGTTTAAAATTGCTGTTCAAACGTGGAAAAACTACGTTTCTAGAAAAAGTGACTTCTATAAGACCACACTGAGCTGCCATTGAACAAATAAATCAACTGTATAAAAGCAAACCAGGTTCAAAAATCTATTTTAAAATACTTTTTAATCAAAGTGATACTAAAAAAACGCAATAACTCTGTCATGTTGTCAACGTACAGCGTAGCAACACACTCACATCCAGAACTGATTCACAAGAACATCATCAGCAAACACAACACAGCATCAACAGCCATTTTCAATATATTACTGTGGATCCTTTTGACTCACTCACACATAAAAAACAAAAAAAAACAAAACAACCAAGAACATCCATAAGAACAAAACTACAGGTACTCATAGCGGCCATGGTCGAAGATCATTACCTTAATCAATAATTGAAGATAACTCTTTATTTTAGGAGTATGCTTCCTTGAACATGTCCTGAAAAAGAATGTAATTTGGCACTATGTACAGGGAATGTGTTTGATTCGTAGATGCCCAATTAATTAATTAATTCCAAATAATTAACAGAAAGACTCTTAGTGAGTGTGCAGCACATCAGCTAAACAACATGGATGGACTAAGTCGTGATCTCAAGAAAAGAGCAGAAGTTCGGGTCCATGTCGGCTCTCAGCTTCTGTGAAATACAGTGACAATGAACAAAAATAAGGTCAGAGTGCAGATTCAGTAAAAATACTGTGAGTTAATGAAAAGGACTAAACAAATAAAGGCTATTAACTAATACTGGCTGTCTTTTATAAAATCAGTGAATGGATAAACAGTGACGTCTTCAGTCACGTCAGTGACGGGTTGGGGTCGAATCCACTCAAGTTTTTAAAAAACTCAGGAATTTACATCATGATATGTCAACGTGTCCACCAGTCAAATTTCGAATCACATCAGAGGAACGACCCAGACAAAGCTCGGCCTCACTCTGTTCATCTTTGACCTTTGACCTCAGCAGTGTGTCCCCACAACGGTGTAGGCGGCGGAGGTGGACGGCTCCCTGTGGATGGTATTGAACGGTGACAGCTCCAGCTCAGTGGTGGCGCCCTCGTTGTCGATGTCGCTGGCGGCAGTGGTGGGGGATCGGGAGGGCCGCACTCATCGCAGCAGCAGCAGCAACAGTCCAAGAAGGCTCGTGAACGGCTGGCACAGGCAGAACAGCAGCACCGGCGTCACCGCGGACTTACAGAAAAGCAGCAGCTGGCTGACCAGCTGCAGGATGTCCAGGGTTCTCCTGGGAATGCCGGCAGCCATGTATGTGTTGATGATGTTGCAGATGTTCTCTGGAATGATGCAGAAACCGTAGAGGATTGCCAACGCCACCACGGCGCAGTTCATCTGGCTCTCCAGTTGGATCTGCTTCTTGCTGCCGCGGACGCAGGCACGCTCTGCGAGGCGGATTTTGCGGGCTGTGACCAGCGAGCTACAAATGGTGAACAGCGTTGGCAGGCAGAAATAGCAGCCAAAGTACCACCAGAGACGTGCGCCGTCATAGGTCAGTCCCAAGACGTAGAGCGTGTCCGGGAGGTCAGTGGAGATCCGAATAACGCAGCGTTCACAAGGCGTCACGTCTGGCGGGTCGCCATCTTCGTGACCAGCTGCCGGATCAGCAACTCGGGCAGTGCCAGCAGCAGAGCGCCCACCCAGATGACGGCAAGCTTCGCTGAGGTGGACGCCCAGTTCTCGATCATCTCGTAGTACATCTGCACGTTGGTGGCAGCACGAAACGATCGATGCACAGTGCGCACAGTGTGAAGGTCGTGACCGAGAGAAGCCACCTGGGAGGAGAAGAAGAATGTCAGGTTACACAGTACTCAGATATTATGATTATATCCAGTTTAAATACATGTTTCCTGAATGTCCGTATTAACGGTACAGTTTCTATTTTTACTTGCTAACGTTGTGTGTTTGGATTTGACATGCCGTCCTGGTCTGTGTCTGCAGGCCGTCTCACCTCTCTACCACCGTCACACCGAGTGTATGGAGCATTAGCAGACGCTTCAATGCAGCCGACTGTGGCTGTACTTCATGTTGTTTCCAGAAAGTCACAAAGTTCACTGAGCTTTAATACTTTTCATACATCACATTATATGTTTCATTTCAATTTATTGTCCTAAAATGTCTAATAATCAGGTGCTTATAGGTGAACTCATAACTTACACTAACTAACACTCATTTTGACATTTGAAAGCAGACAGACTGCTCTCAAGTGTTTACTAGGACTCTCTTTAATCTCTCTTTAAAATTATTGCATACATTAACAACAAAAACAGCTTATAGAAAAGTTGAATTTACATATAAATAAAAGTCTTTTCAAGTCTTTTGTAGAAATGAACTGAAACAAATGTCAGTCACAGATCTCTGCTATGAAACTGGTGTATAAAATATGAACTGAATCATGAGTTAAACACTAACCAAAGAAATATTTCTTCATTTAACCTGAATCCTGACCCTAATGTGAACCATGTGAAGTTACAAACACACAGACACACACTCCTCTGCTCTGCATCAAGTCACAAACAACATCTGTTGTGTCTCAGCAGCTGTAAACACTTCACCCTGTCTGAAGGACAACAGACAGGCACACTAGTTAGCCTGTGTGTGTGGGAGGACACAGTGTGACGCTGCTGGTCATAAACAACCACAGTCCTGATGTCACTTCCTGTCCAGATGCTGTTCTACAAGCTTCTGTTACTCAAAACAATGAAACATGTTCCTGACAAACGAGCATCGAGCTTCATATTGACGTTAACGATATGCTGTATGTTCATTTAGTAGCAATCAGCGCCCATGAAGATTTTCCACTCTCTCTCCTCTGATGTCTTCTTTCCAACTTTTATCTGGAATCTCTGCTGTCTAAACACTTCGACACTGTTTGGCTCTCTCTGTTCATTCTCACAGCTCGCCACTTGTCTGGCCGAAGTGCTGTGCTCGTGTCCTATAGGGTGGACGGAGATGGAAAGACTCCCATGTTTACATCTCGCAAGAGTTCACGTCATCAGACAAGTTGAGATGGTTGCACGATTACAGAACCCTTTCCATTCAAAAGTAGCACAAACTTTATCCATTACCATGAACTCTGCGAAACAAAATGTGAATGAATGTGTTTCTATCCACCTATGTTTGGTGAATATTAAGAGTTGGTTCATGGTGATAAACACCTCGGGCTAATTCTTGTGCCATTAAACCACTGCAGAAGAAGACTAAAGCTTAAACAGTGAAAACATGATGGAAATATGACACTTCATGTGTTCATGTGAAGAAAGTTACAGTTTCTCCACACACACCTGATGTTTGCAGACATTTTCATCTCGTCAGTGGACGTTTACGTCACATGCTTCATATACGTCAGGATTAAAGATTTTTCTCTTCTATAACCTGTCACGATGGGCAGAAGTGATTCAGAGATTTTTTTATTCCAAAACCTGGCACCTACATTACCCACAGTGCAACTCGACTGCCAACAGTTGGGCCTGAGATTTGGGTTCAATGCTAGTAGTAGCTACTGTAGCTTTGAGCTGCTAGTCTGCAGCAGAGATGAAGAGGAAGACGCACTCACTCATCAGCTCACTTCTTTTCGAACTCCAACACCAACCCGATATGGGGCAACTTCAGCCACGAATAATATGTTTCTGTTGTGATATTTTGTGTTTTTTCTGTGCATATTGAAAATATTTATAAAGACAGGTGACTGGAAACACTTAGATGAGAGTTGGTCGTGTGAGGGTTAAAATATTTCATTCAATTTTAATTATTTATTTAAGTATCATGAATGATGCATGACACTGGTGACCATGAGGCATTGTTTGTTCTATTTTCAGTCACTTTCAGTATATTATTTAGATCTCAGTCAGAAATACCAAAGCTCTCAGAAAAATCGTAATTATGTCTTAAATGTTGAAACGAATGACGTCCACAAGTCGGCCACAGTCTGTCAAACTGCCGACCTTTAAGCTGCAACAGTTTGTGGGCTTGTGGGTAATGGTGTTTATTAAAAAAAAAAAAAAAAAAAAACAGAAACAAGTATTATTTGTGTGTGTGTGTGTGTGTGTGTGTGTGTGCACAGCAGTTTTCATCCTCTTGATGTTTTGTGTGCTCCATTAAACAGTTAGAGGAGACAACAGGACTGATCTCCCTGAAAATGAAATATCTACTGTAAATAAAAGAGACAAAATGAAAAAAGAAGATGACAGTTGGTGACATCAGTAAATATCACTGCTGTCATGTAGGTCATCATGTCAGACAAAGAGCTGCTGCTGTTAAGAAGATTAAACTCAGTAAACATGACGTTTTAATATTTACATTTCAGTGATTGACATGTCAACTTCAGCTCAACATCAACACCGGGATTACAAGATGTAATGTATAAAGTATACGGACAGCTGAATATTGCAGCCATATGTGACGTGATTTCAATGGCCACAAAGTTGGATGCATACTATGGTCTAAAATATACTGTAGTTTTCAGATTTCATATCCAAAACAATCTATATAAATTCTGAAATTCAACAAAAAGTCTAAATATATCCAGATCTAATCTCAGGCCACCATGTTTCCACTGATGAAGACTGATCAGAGGGGGGGTCGTCTTTCTCTAATCTGCAGCCTGATGTGAGGCTGATCAGATTAAAGACTCTTCACATTAGGCGACATTAAACCTGATTTAAATGCTGACTGCAGTCTGGAGCCACCGTCCACCTAATTCTACTCTGATCTGATCCGTTTACGTGAGCAGGAAAACGTGTCACAACAAAAACAAGACACATGCTGTAAAATCTCAATTTTTTTGTCTTCCAAAATCTTACAATACGTACAATTTTTTTTTTCATTGCCTTCCTTTCCTTTGTGTTTCCTTACTGAGTTGGGGTTTGGAATTACTCACTTGAAGAGGCACTAAAACATCCTGCAGGAGCCTCATGTTATCTTTAACTGGACTTCAGAAATGACTTTTATAGAAAACAGAGTTCTGTCCTTTTTGTCCTCCATCTCTCACACCGGAAGGGACAATACAGACGTGATGTCCAATGATGATGATGTGAGACTTGAACTTAATGTCAACATATTGCATGTAAAAACTGATCTTTGTGCTCAAAATAAGCTTCTATGTGTCTGTTTTGATTCAAACGCATGGCTCAGCTGAATTCTCTCGCACTCCCTGAACATGACGGGGCCAGACTCCGTGGTTCTTTGAGAGCCCTCAAAAGTAGCTGTGTTTCCATTCAAATGTTTTGCAAATTTTAACTGGATTTCAGACAATTTAGCAAAAGGAAATATTAAGTATTGTTACGCAACAAGATGGCATAATTTAAAGAGCACCAGCTGGACCTCAGCCGGCAAAAAACAATGCAGAAAACAGGATGCAAATCTGACATTTTGTGTTTGTTTCACGTATTAATGTGAGGAAGCAGTGTTGTAGTACTCTGGATCGGTCAAGACTGGTCTCGAGACCAAGAATTTGTCCCGCCACAGTTTCATAATTAACTCTACTCTAACTCTAATACTTTTAAAAGTTGTTCCACAGTCTGTAGTTAGAGAGAATATATTAGCCACATGTTAGCTACCTAAGTAGACTAAATATTGTCTGGTCTTAGTCTTGACTCCAACAATGTGAGGAAGCTTACATCAGATCTGTGCGAAGTGATCATGGATGTATTATAGAGCCCTGGGAGCCAAGAGGAGGCTGTCAGAGCGGAAACAGCTGATCAGTCATGTGACTTAAATGTTTGTTACATTAGAATTTATTCAAAAAAGTCTTTCCACCTTTCCAAAGGGCAAAACACCAGAAGAGAGTGTGAAAAGGTTTTTGTGAAAAGTTTTTTAAAATGATGCCACTTCCACTGAACCCCTTGTCCACTAAACCTGCACATCACACACAAGGCCTCCCAGTCGTTGCTCCCTCACGCCACTGTTTGCTTTTTATATGCCAGAAGGGAGAGTTATAGCATACTTTGAGGGTGTTGTTACCCTTTAAGACTGTAGCTGCACACCTTCTCCATCTCTACATACACCAAAATCCTGTGACTTTCTGCACTGACCCCATCACATCTATTGGAGATATATTAGGAAGGGATCTCATGGCTGGTATGAAGAGGAGGGATGATTACAGAGCCTGTCCTTTTAGGCTTATTGTTATATATGTTAGATCTACTTGTGTCATTGATGTGTGGCTCAAACATGATGTTAAGTGTGTTGGTTTTCCAGAGACTCCACAGGCAGTCTGAAACTTTACAAACTACCTGTTACACCTGCCCTCGCCTGTCAACTGACATCTCACTCGTCAGCAGCATCAACCCCAGATTCAGACCCCCTCTCTCACCTCCAGGTATGGGATGATCCTGCACGAGAACTCCCCCAGCAGCCAGTTCTTGGTGAGCTCCTGGAACACCACGAGCGGCAGACAGAAGAAGATGATGACGAAGTCCCAGAGCGCGAGGTTGGCCAGCAGCGAGTTGGAGATGCTCCTCATGTAGTAGTTATGACACACGATGCACATGACCGACACGTTCCCGATGATCCCCACACTGAAGATGATGGCGGCGGTGATGATGACCGCGTACGCCCCATACGACTCTGCAGTGACCGGGTAGAACGGGTTCTTCACCGGCCTCCCTCTGGTCCTCGGGTTCACCGGGACTAACGGCGTGGTATCGGTAAAGTCCGGCAGAGAGTAGTCCTCCTCATAGTCACTGGTGTTGAGTCCGAAAGGGGGTACGGCTTCTTGCTCCTGCGCCATGGCCGCGGGCAGAGCCTCCCACGCGGCCGTGGTTCCGTGCATCGGCTCACTCCGCTTCCTCCTGCTGGATTTTGCGCTCCGTCTGTGCCGCCGGTTCTGTCCGTGTTTCCCCAGGCTACAGGTGCGTCCATGCGGAGTTTGTTTAAGCACTTCTCCAGGCCTGCACCCACCTCGCAGCGGCTTACTAGCGTTGATTTTATTCGTGCGTAAAGCTTCGTCTCTGGGTTCAGGTCGGAGGCGCCGCGCTCCATTTTGCGCGTCGCTTTTACGCACAGCATGCCGGGGTATCTGCGTTCCAAGCTGATTAAGGGGTGACGGATTTACAGTATCCAACCACAAGGCCTGCGCACTCGCACCGCGCGTCCCCCTATTGTCCTTCCCGATGGCTGTGCGCCATCTCGGGCTCTGCGCATTCCTGTCAGCGGCGGTGGATTCATAGTGAGGACTGAAAGTAGTCTTTGTTTTCTTCCACTGGAACTGACTCGCGCCGGCCTCGCTGCACAGCCACAAACACAGTAACCCCGAGAATGGAAGCAGCATCGTGTGGTTCTGTCTAACCCGTCAGATTGAACTGATGCGTTTTCCAAAATGATCGATCCATCTCTGATTTCTGATAATCAGTCCAAAAAGCAGAGATTTTAACTGCCACAAAAAGTTAGTTTTCATTCATTTCTGAGCGCAAACAGCTTTCACAAAGTCTTTGGTTGTGTATCAGAGGTGCACCTGCCGGGTGTGGGTGCGTCCCGGAGCGGCTCCACTCTGGAGGCATCACCAAAGAGACCAAAAACCACAGCGGAGAAAAATGTCCTCAAACCAAGAAAAAGGGAAACTGGCCGTTCAGATCCTCCGCAGCTGAAGGTGGAGGATGGGGGTAGAGTGGTCCACCTCCGTCTCTTGAAATTTTTGTGCGCACAGCTGCTCCGGCGCGCTCGGAGTCCGGGATCGAGCGCGGTGAAATGGAGCCGGTTGAGACGCAGAGCTCCGTCTGAGAGAGAGGAGGTCGTGAGTAGGAGGAGGAAGAGGAGGAAGAGGAAGAAGGCAGCAGGAGGAGGAGGGGAGTCATCTGTCAAACCTGCTCTGACCCTATAATAAACTGTACAAACACACTGAAGTGTAATCTGTGTGGGATTATCATATCATTATGATATGATGTCATAATCATTATGTGAACAATCTTTTCAGGAAAACAAACAAATAAGACTTTTCCTGATTTAAAAAAATTCGAGACGTTTGCTCATTTTGGTGAAGTGACAGTAATATGAATTTGACACATTTATTACAATTTTAAATTAATAATTTTCCAGATAGAAACTTTCTGTACTTGTAACATTTTCTGTACACCGCAAACAGAAATATTATAAGTTCTTAAATTTATTTAAAAGTAGTTTGTAGTGCATACACTGTAACCCAAATATAAAATATTATACAACAATGCACATGGGCCAAGAAGTTTTGTGATTTTAGTGACTCACGTTCAGAAAACTGTATTCTATTACTGGGTGCAGACTAATATATCAATAAACTTCTGACTTGAATGCTTTGCTTCAGTTTATTATTAAATGACTAAAAGTCAAAGAGAGAAAATGTCCAGTAACTAAACTTTATCAGTTTCTCATTGAATCCATGTCAGAACAAGCTTTCAGGTCATTTGTGCCATCTAGTGCAAAGTCTGAGTGTTACACCAGCACCAAACTGATGTCAGAGAATATTCAAGTGTTTGCTTGTTTTTTGACTCACAGGTTTTTACAGATCTATCTTCTGAGAGTAAAACCAGCTTTAAACTTTGTCAGTTTAATCTGAAAATATTTAAATCCCCGTTGTGTTTGTTTCCACATATTTGATGGTCTCTAATGGCTGCTGGCTTTCAGTACGTCTACAGAAGAGAAACGGGAAAAGGCAGCAACAGAAAACTTAACTCTTGTGCAGACTGGAGACAGATGAAGATCAGACTCACCTCTGGACAATAAGGCTGATGTTTCCTGCCTAGAGGATGACTTCAAAACAACAAAGATATCCAAATAAGACATAAAGAACATGTGTACAAAGAAAGCAGAACTGTACATTTATTTGTTATACTTACCATTTGTGTTCGCTCTATACTGAATCATCTTTGGACTTTGTATCAATAAAGGACCAGAAAAAGCTTTTTATGAAATGCATCATGCCGTCAGTTGACCAGCAGATGGCACAATAACACTACAGATCAGGACGGAGAAGAGTTTGTTTTCAGGCTAAATGGTTTTAATTTGTCACTTTAAAGTCGTTTTACTGCAGAAATCTGATGGAAATACATCCTGGGTGAGACTTGTGTCAGTTTAGACAATTAAAGAAAAACTCCTGGTTACAGAAACTAATATTTTTACTTTTTATCTCAACAACAAAATCTGCAAAAAGTGTAACTGATCCTGGATCTGTGCGGCTGGTGACACACTGAGCATCACAACCTTCCAGTATCAGAAAGCTTTTATTGTTTGTTTGCCATCATAACAACCTCCAACTGCTTAAATACCAACAACCTCTTTTATTTTTTTATTTTTAAAGTTATTAAAATGCTCAGTGAGCTGCACAGGAAACAGCAGATTTAAAAAAACAACATGTCAGCAGTTTTATACATTTTTTGCAGCAACGCATTCTGTACATTTATTATTTTTTACGCAATAAACATAAAAACCACTAAGGATGAGAAAATGTCTTTACTCGGCAGGTTTCCCAGTGACCTTTGACCTGCAGGTGGTTCAGGCAGGGTCTGGGTCGGAGCATGTGGAGGGAGGTTTGGTGAAAGCGGTGTGGCAGATCTGATAGCAGGGCTGCTTCTGTCCCCGTCGTCCTCTGTTCGGGACGCCATCAGACACAAATCGAGCCACGGACTCACCTGAGAACACACATACACACCTGAACAAACTTCACCTGCACACACCTGAACTCACTTTTACAGAGGAACACTATATTTCTGTGTATTGCTGACGATGTTTCTTTAAATCTCATTATCTTAATTTGCTGGTTCAGACATTGGGTTTTGTTGCTGGTGAAACAGTAAAACAGTGTCTATTTAATGTCAGAAAATACAGAAAAATCGAACCGATGCTTTCAGAAAGCTTTTTTTAGTTAAAAGAAAGTTGAAAAAAGTTGAATTTCTGTCAAACAGGACAAAGAATAACCGAGAAGATCAAACTCGGGATTATTCAGTATTTTTGCTTTAAAAATGACTTAAACAATGAACCTACTTTCAAAATAATTTTTGGATGAATGATTATTCGTATAATCAACTAACAATGTTTTATTTTTATAGTTTCATTTTTAATCATTTCACTCTTGTGATGCACTTTGTGATGGTAACAAAAGGAATGAAAATATTTCTTAAGAAATAAAGGAAAATGAGATTAAAGCCAAATCATCCCAAAGCACCTTAAATATTATATATGAGTTTTGGGGATTTAAATGCTTTTGATTCTGAAGATGTCGCTGCACACTGAAACAGCACAAAAGAAAACACTTCCCCTTTCAGTTGGCAAACTGTTCAAGCTGGAAATCTTATTTCCTCTTTTATTAAATCTGCTGGATTAAAGAGTTAGAATTTAAATGAGAGATGTACCAGTGCTGCCTCCTGGTGGACAGAGGGAGTCCATTGTTTGACGGATGCAGTTCTGAGCCTCCTGATTGGCAGCTACTTCCTCTGGAGACACCCGAAGAACGACTCCTGATGAAAGACACAAACCACCATTTTCACTTACTAACTCTGACTTTCTTTATCAGGTGTTTTTATCATGTTGTGTATTTTTCCTTTAAGATGCTTATTTGATGTCAATACTCTTTACAGTGGACATAATATCTTAGAATATATCATTTGGTAACATTTGGTAATAAATTCAGATTTTCTTCCCTCTCCTTTTGATTTAAATCTGTCTTGAAATGTGATCTGAAACTCACGGCGTCTCTCCACAGGAAGGCTTCTAGCGTGTCGGTGGCATCCTGCACCTCAAAGGCCATCAGCAGGACGTACTGCAACAGCTGAATGCCGAGAGCTGCAGACCAGAACACCAGAGATGACAACACTGTGTAATATATTTCAGAGGAAAAAATGCAGCTGGGGAGCTTTTAGAACCTGCTGAATCAGGAAGAAGGAGAGGAGAAGTATTACATGAAACTCTGGACGAGCCTTTAAACCCCCGAACACAACAAGACAACACAGGACACAAACAGTAACAGTAACAGCTGAGAAATATGATTTTTAAGAAAAAATATTTGTCATAGTGGCTGCAGTTTTAAAACCCTCCATGATGGTGTATTCATGGATGAGGCCAGAGAATGTTTTTGAAGAACGAATGAAAATTTACATTTTTAGCCTCCTAACAGGCAGAGGAGAAGCTGACATTTTAGTGTGAGCTGTTTCCTTCGTGTTCTCCACTCCACAGTTTTTGGTTTTCACTGTCCAGAGTTTGAAACCAATTGTTTCTCTCACCTTTAGCAATGATCGTCTCATCGATCAGCTCCACTCCTTCAGCACACAACTCCCTGAGTGCAGGCTCGGAACATCGTCTGCACCTAAACACATGCAGGAAATGACAGAGAGAAGAGATCAGCGCTCAAATGTTCTCAGTGATATTTGACAAAAATATGTGATTATTTTCTCTTTTTATTAGTGGGCTCAGCTGCATAGGTTTAAGCACACAGCTATTGAACATCCTTTGGACAAACGTCTGTGGCCAGATGCT